>VYZV01009315.1:220633-375327 GCA_013401275.1 Pandion haliaetus | reverse complement strand
TGCTGACTGAAAATCTTAGAGCTACACATTTTTCAACATAGTATCTCAGAAGAGACAGTCCTTTCCTTGCAATATGGACCTACTCATATTTCAAAATTACTGCCTCAGCTAGCCCGGCATACAGGGGATGAGCACATGCACACATTCTTTAGACTTTAACACTTTATTACTACAGGGAACCTGTTGTAGATTGCACAATCAAGAGGCTGTTTTGATTATACAGATTAATTGCTTTCTTGGACAGAAAAATTTATTTTCCACCGCTCTTCGTATTATCTATGCCTTTAGTTTTGTCAGATAATATAAAAACATATGTGTATGCTAGAACCGTTCTTTGTAATACTTTCTTACAATACATTTTAGAATCAGGAATTCAGTTTATCTCAATAAATCCATGAGGTGGGAAATACCATAATCTTTGTTTTGTAAATAAAAGCTAAGACACCTGGAAATCAGAAAGGTCCTGAAGAAGTCTGGATCAGAATTGGGAAGAGATCCGAGGTTTCCTGGCTCTCCTTGGGGTGCCTTAACCACAGGAGCTTCCTCGTTAATATTTCTTGTGGGTTTTGTAAATTTTTAATTAATTTTGTTTTTCCTCTGTAACCTGCATTTTTCTGTTGTTTTGTCCAAAGGTGAACCATCTGCATTCAAAGATAACAATGAGCATTATACATAAAATTACTCCTACAAAGCGAGTTTGTACGCCTGTGATTAAGGAATATACAGTGAAACACTGCACCACATGGGGAAATTAACCCAAAGAGAAATTGCAACAGTCATACACCAGAGCTAAATGAATATCCAAAATGGCAATGAGGGAAAGCTAAAGGCCATAATCCACGAAATACTGAGTGTATGAATTATAGCCCTTAGCTAAGCCTGATTTGTGTGGCTAGCACTTACAAAGCAGATAACCCAGGCTGACAGTGACCTTGACAGCACTGCAACAGTAATATTTCCTGTAAAGGCTGAACAGTTTTTCAACCTATTTCTCCTGAGCAGGAGTTACAGACATGCTTGTATTCAATGTGGACCAAAGTAATCCTTGGTATGTGCCTGTGAATGATACAAACAGTATACGGCTCTTGGGGCATGCCGAATGCCTGCCTCCCTTCTTTCTTCTGCCCTTGATAAGACCGTTTTGGAGAGCATAAAGAGCGTTTCCCTGGTGCACGCGTTCCCTTTCTCCCCCCTCTCAGCGCAGAGCTGAGCAGCCATGCAGCGCAGAGGGGATCTGGTTCCAAGTGCACTGAGCAACTGCAAGTATTTAGTGACCGTCTCAACCAATACGCCTGCCCCTTGGGAACTGCAATTGATTTTCCTCATCTCCATACGCGAAGACAACACTTCTACGCTATGTTACAGCTACATAGTTAAAGGTAAGTTGGGAGTGATTTCCCCACACCTCCTTTAGGTAAGTATCAGTGAAACACTAATTCTTAGACATCCGTGGAACAAACTGCTGGGGAGATGAAAGAGTTACAAAGAAACACAATACCAAATTTTTTGGTTGATGGTCTGTTCTCTCTTCACTTTGCTGCCAAGACCTGTGTTTGCAGTACTCTGCTTTTCGCTGACTACATCTGATATACTTCTGCATAAAGCTGCGAGAAGAGTGCTGTTAACTCTCCGGAGCGGTGACGTAAATCCTGAAAAATCTACCAAGGGAATGGGTGGTGGCAAGACTGACATGGGTCGCTGCAAGGAGCAGTGGTCCTTCGAAGGCTTCGTCTTACATCCAAGCCATATGAGTCTTCCCATCCTTTGATGGAAAAGCTTGCTACGTCCCTGTGGCTGAGTTGCCAGTGCATCTGTTACGCTGCAAATGGACAGCCTGGGCTGATTTTAAGCGTTTGCTCTGTTACAAGACAGGTGTCACAGCCAGTGCAAAGAAAAAAAAAAACCCAAACCCCAAACCCAAAACCCGACCAAAACCAATAAACCCAACCCCACGGACAGATCAAAGGCAAGGGGCAACAACTAAAAGAAGAGACCGGTCCTAAAGGAAACACGAATTGCACAAGCCCGGTGCAAACATGGCCTTTGCTCTCTGAAGAATTTTTCAGTTGCTTCTGTGAAGGGAGTAAGAACAGCCTGTAGTGGCTGGGGGTTTTTTTTGTTTGGTTGTTTTTAAAAACATTTACACTGTGTGCCTCAGGTTCCTTATCTACAAATGGGAGCGAATGAGTTCAAGTGTTGTCTTGTGCGAGAGGCGGGGAAACTGGCAATCTTTACACCTTGTTGCCTGCTTGGAACTGAAAGGAACTTTTTACCGCAGTTGCCTTTAAGAGGAGAGAACAGGAAGCTTGAACTGCTGGACATTAATGTTAAGGAGAAAGGCCCTGCTGATAAAAGAAATGGGATTAATAAGAATTGGTAAGAAGAAAAATACAGGAGTCTCTGCAAATGCTGGGGTCTAGACCAAGCACCTGTAACACAAATGTGTGACAGTTTCCACCCACTCCCTTTTGCTATTTTCATCCCATCTGAATTCCAGCTCTGCCAATTCACTCTCACATCTGTTCTCAGACTTGGTATCAACACCAATTTAATCACATTCCTTCCATCCACTGAGCTGGAAGTGTAGGGTTATGTACAAGCCAGGAGAAATTAACCCCTTCCCTTCATTAGTGCCAGCTAGTATGCCTTTCTTGCTGGTGTTCAGGTGAACAGAGAGTGTGCTGAGCACATTATTGCTGAAATAACCTTGCAGATACATGCTGAGCACAAGACGTCTGGAAGGCCAGCAGCATCTGGGGCTCTGGGAACAGGAGCACAGCCAGCACATCAAATAGATCCTCCTACTCAGGTCAGCGCTCCTTAGGCCACACTGAGATACCTTGTCCAGTTCTGGGCCCCCAAAACTGCCCCCAGGGCATTCAGGACTGGGGTGCTGGCCCTGTGAGGAGAGGCTGAGGGACTGGGGCTTGTTCAGCCTGGAGAAGAGATGGGTTTGGGGAGACCTAGAAGCAGTCCCCCAGTACCTATGAGGAAGTTATCAAGAGGACAGAGCCAGGCTCTTCACAGTGATGCACGGGAAGATGAAAGGCAATGTGCATAAGCTGAAACAAGAGTAGTTCAGACAGGAATATCATTTTTGCTGTGAGGACAGCCAAGCAGTGGAACAGGTCATTCACAGAGGCCATGGAGTCTCCATCCTTGAAGGTTTTCAAGGCTTAACTGGACAAAGCCCTAAGCAACCTGGTCTGATCCCGTAGCTCGCCCTACTTTGAGCAGGAGGTTGAACGAGAGACCTCCTGAGGTCCCTTCCCACCTGAATTATCCTATGAATCTACACTCTTCATGGCCAGAGAACAATTATTTATCACTAGTCTTCAAGATGTTCAATTCACAGTATGAATGGGCAGCTCCAAGACATCTGCCCTCTGCCAGTAATGTCCAAAGGTTTCTCACACAAAATTTGTAGACTACAGTATGAAAAGTAGCTGCGGAATAGAAAAGAAACAAACTATGGACAATTTATGCCTCAAAAATGGACAACTTGTCCTTGTCCATTGGTTAAAGGCTAATAAAAATGCAGGTCAAAAATGCAGTATTTTTTACAACAAACTTGATTTTTTTAACTTGATCTTTTCACTCAAGGACAAATGCACAAGGATACATGGGGCACTGTCAGAGACTTTTCTCAGTGTTCTGGCTTTTCTCAATATTCTCCAACACATCTTGCACTTGAATTTTGAAAGTGTTCATAATACATGACATTTAATAAAGACAATTTTTGTCTGCATCCCATCCCTGGATCTCAGAACTATGACAGCAATGGGCAAGTGACTGCACACGCACACATTGGCTCATGGAGCCAAGGACATGGTGTCATTGTTTTCTGCTCTGTGCAGCACTCAGCCACACTGGATTTTACATGTGGATTTAAAAAAAAAAATTCCTATTCCGTGGCACACCGTGGCAAAAAAGCCAGCCTCCTGTTTACACGGCAAAGATATATTTCTCACACTGGGATGCTTGTGCAACCTTTGTTCTTGCAGACATCAGGGCTCAGGAGCTGCTGCCTCGTGGGGTGGTTCAGTGGGAGGGTCACTGCTGATGGAGCTGGAGCCAAACTGTTCTCTGGGCTGGGGGAGGCAGCTCCCCCTTCTCCATACTGTCTCACACAGCTCCCACTCTTGGGCTTGCAACTGTGCCCTTAACTTGCTGAAAACTGCAATCCCAGAGCAGATGCTGGGACCTTTCTGCTAGGCTGCAAGTCACTGGTCCTGAGGATAGGTCCTTCAGCTAAGCCCCTCTAGACCTGCGTTTCTCAGGATGTAAATTACTCAGGAGCACTTTATTACTGTCTTACTTTCCAAGGATAGTAGCAGGAAGGCTACATTAAGGACTATGAAGTGCCCCTATATTATGCTAAGTGCCCAGAATAAACAGACATCTGTGTGGGACTTTTTGGAGGCTGCCTGGTGCCCAAAAGGAAACAAGAGATTTGCATACTATAGAGGCACTTTTGTTAAGTGCACAGAGCAGTATCTACACACAAATCAGGTTGCCAGGCCCTCTGTCCTACTTAATATACAAATACAGTCAAGTGGATTAAGGTCCAGGCAATTGTGACTGGCTCACTGCTCTCTACTTAAAAGAGGGGCTAGTTAAAGCGCTCCTTCCCTTGGAGAAACAAAAACACACTCTCCCCCCAAAAAACCCACCCAACATCAGTGAAAAAAGACAAGCAACACTCCTACAACATTTACTACAGTTCCTAAACAACCAAATTTAGCAAAGTTTGCAATGACCCTAGAATAAGGGATTCTCCCCTCAGTTCATGTTTCCTGTCACCTAAGCAGGTGTCAAATCTCCTGGGTTTGTCTGCTCACAGTTTCTTTCCATTTTACTCTATCTGAACAGCTGTAAATGTTTCTGGTAAATTGTGCTAGTACATTTCCATTAACATTAGCAAAAGAAAAAAAAAAGTCAACTCCACTGACAACAACTGTCAGTGTATCTTATTAATCTTTATATAGCATGCAGAACACAGATCTGTTCTACATCTTCCAGTACAGCCCGTACTTTTTTTCTACTCCTTCTCAACAATAGCTTTCATGCAAAAAAAGAAAAAAATTAAAATAAAAATCACTGTATTTTAGCATTAGTATGTTCACACTTCTACTCTCTCAGGCTTCGCAATTTATGCTGTAGTTGGCAAACTATTTCTCTTTCTGCTAGCAGCACAGGAGACAAGTGGAGTTATTCACCCCAAATTCCTAGGAAAGACAAAATACAGCTTTGTTCCACTTTGAAGAAATACTCACAGGCTTAGCTTATTTGCAAATCGTAGCATAGAAAGAGCTAAAGTTTTCTCCACATTAAATAGCAACACACAACTGAACGCCTGGGCGGCCTACCCTGACATAAATGCAATGGCATGGCAAGTGTTAAAGCTTTGTGTATGGTAAATTAGGGCTTTGAAAAACACCTCAGTTGGGAGCAGTTTTGGAAAATTTTGAAACATGAATTACTGACTCTCCTTCTCCTCCCCTCTCCAAAGCAGTCTTTGAGGATTGGTCACTTTGGAGGGGGAAAAAAAAAACCCACCCAAAAAAACCATCAACACTTGACATACTTGATCCATCCATAAACATAAATATGCCTGAGCTGCAGTTGGATTTTTCTTTTACTAAAGAGCATGTGGAAGCAATTACCTGAATGTAAATGTGATAAAGAATGGATGAAATGCAAACCAAATGATGCCTTATTACTTAATATAAAGAGACTGTTCTGCGAGATCAAAGTTGTGCAGCACAAAACGTAATGGGCTTCACTGGAGAGACAGGCTTCAGAGATTTGTTTAAAACATGCTTGCATTTTGATGAAATGCTAAGTAGACAAAATTGGGGTAAGCTTAAAGAGTTTCCCAGAACCTGACCTATGATCTTCAATAACATCTTTTCTCTCCTCCCACCTTCTCCCACTCTGTGCCGCTCCCAGATGCTGCGAGGGTGGCAACGAGAAACTTCCCTGGCTTCACTGTGGCAGGGGACTCTATCCCAAGGCGTGAAAGAAGCGTCACCACCGGCACCCCCTGCGGGCACCAGAAAGGGAGAGACCACCTCAGTACACTTGCATCACACTCCTTGCGCTGGGACCTCCCTGTGCCCCAGCCATCACTCCGTGCCTGGTTGCTACCTCAGCACTTATTTGTCCTTTGAGTCAATAAAATTTGGAAAGGCAGCGATACAACTTCTCCCAGGAACAAAAGAACTGAAGTGAAGGAGAAGCCTCAAGAGTAATTTCCAAATGTTTTCCTACCACAGGCCGTTTAATAAAATACAATTCCCATCAAGAGCCTGCTCTGTCTTCCGCCACATTCTCCAGTGTTAGTTTTATTTCTATATCACTTTATAGTGATTTATATTTTTAAGAAGCTGTATGCAACAGACAAGGAGATGGCGTGTTGGGAAAATGAGGTAGTGGTTTCTGCAAAACTCCGTAACAACATCTGAACTCGTCCTTCCCATGTCCCCCCCCCGCCCAAGAGCTGCTGCTTATTGCTTTTTTGTTGTTTCTGATCATGTAGATTGGGCCATCATCTTTCTCAGAAGTCTGTAGAGTATCTAGTGCAATGACTGACAGTGCTGGGTCCCACCATAACATAAATCAATACGCAATAAAGTTAAGTACCCAAGTCATGCATAGAGAAAGTGACCTGACCTTGGACTGTAAGCATTAATTTAAAAAAAAAAAAAAAAAAACCACAACAAACCCAAACACATTTAACTAGGAACGTTGGTTCTCGAGTTATTGAAATGATTAAAGAAATAATGCAAGTTAAAGAGAACATGCACAGAATTAATGCTGCCTATATCCCATGACATTAGCTCTTCAAAAGAAATAATATATGTTAAATTCCCCAAAAGATTATTTTCTTTCATTTTTCAGTTAGATGCAATAATGTGGAGCATTTTGTGAATGAGTCTGATGCTCATGCCTCCAATAAAACCCAGGGTACTGTACCTCATTCATGCTTATTTAAAAATCTCGTAAAGAAAAAAAGAGAAAAAAGTAACAAAATTGTGATTGAATCAGACATTTTTCTTTCTCATCAGTGAAGAATTGTTAAGTATTGTTATTGAAAACTCATTGTTATGCCTTATTTTTGCAGTGGCTGCAGTGTTCAAAGCAGCTTAGGGAACAAATATAAAACACACTTGCCACCTCAGAGAACACAGAGTTTACAGGGGCTTTGATCATGCAAACACTAATTCTTTAATTTTAGAGTGGTTATTCATGGGAATAAATATTAAAATGACACCAAGCATTTGCACTGTCAAATCTTAATTAGACGGGAACATAACATGCTGCAAGACAAAAGAAAGATGGAATAATATAATGATTGAGTACAGCTCACCTGGGTGAGCTGTGTGCTCATCCTGGCGCTATAGCAGCTTTCCTGGTTTCCCTTCCTCTCCTCTCCTGCTTGCTTGGAGTCAGAAACTGAAGGCCCAGAAAGAGCCAGGAGCAACAGCATGGGGGCCGGGGTCAGTGTTAAATTGGCAGCACTGCCATTGCAATTCAGATTAACGGCAGTGTGGCAAAAACAACCCTCACCTGAGAGATTCCCTTTCTTGCAGCAGTAAGTCAGCTTGCAAACATGACCTTAAATTCATGTTTAATCATTCCTTTCCACCGTCATTCATAGCCCCCACAAAATTTAGACTCTAAACCAGGCAAATAAAGGATTTGAGGCTGCTTCCATGCTAACAGCTGAGCAACTTGTCATTCGCTGCAATAGGAACAGGTTTAGGCCAACATCTCCCACTCGAGACCAACAGTGGGTTGGTAGCTCTTCGTTAGCTCATTAGCTTCATTACCTGTGGGTAATGGTCAAGTCAGAATAATTTGCTGTTATGTGGGTTGTATGCTTTGGAGCTTATTTTGTGCCCTGCAGAGCACTGGCAGTCCATCATTTCACTGACTGCTCGCTTTTAAAAATAAAACCTACTACCGCTGGCACACAGGCTCGCTCCAAGAGACATTCCTCCTTCAAAACACGCTGCATGGTCACTCTTGTGCTAGCGTGGCCCGGCCTCTTCCTCGCTATGGAGCCATATAAAAGTCAATTGTCGTCCCTAAGGATTTTTTATTATTATTTATTTTGGCATTTCCTTTAAGCTTTTGGTTTTTTCCAGGTTAATACTTGGGCTGTGAGGTTTTTGTTACTCTTCCAGGATTGAGATGGCAGTGATTTTAGGGAAAGGGTAAGATACTAGTTGTGGGGATGGATTTCAGTTTAGGATGCTGGTTACAAGCTTAGTGGGTTTGTAGCAATGGATACTGTAGGGCAGGACACATCCGTCACTGAACAAGCCCAGACACACAGAGCCTGTTTTGTTACGCTGTTCCCCTTAAATTCTCAATGATGTAAATGTGCCTTCCTGAGGGATTAATTCACAGCTTCAAATCCATAATGCTGGAGCCTGCTCCGTGCATGCAGCACCTAGTAACTGCCTTGACTTCACACAGATGTAACCATGAGCAGAATCTGGTCCCAATCTCTGAATTTCTTAAGAAAATAAGGGATTTAATTAGGAAGATGAGAAACTGAAAAGCTCCTAATGACAGGAGCTGAAAGACCCTACATTTGCAAAACATACCAAGCGATCCTGAGTATGTCTGTTTTAGCTGCCCAAATTCATCGACCAGAGAGACAGATTCCAGGTGTTTTCTCCCAAAACCACCTGGCGCTTCCTGACGGAGGGGGGGACACCGATGTCGCCTGCCAGACGGTTTCCATGTTATCAGTTAATGGTCGTGCTGACAGTCCGGGAGCCAAAACAAGGTCTGCAGCAGACCTGCTCCTCCAGCCCCCGGCTCACATTAATTAGAAATCCTGGTGCCTGCCATACCCCTTGTGGACTGACGTTGCTTCAAGCACCCACAGAGTGGTCTGGGTGGCCTCGCTGACACCTGCTTTTAATTACCGAGCCTGGATCCGAGAGGGTGCTGGCAGGGGTGTGTGTGGATGGGAGGGGACCAGGGCTGGGCAGCACTCAGGAGACAGGATTTGGAGCCTCTGCTCCCAGCTAAATAAAAAGCAGCAGGTTGCCGAGGCAGCTGGAGGAGGTGCTCTGTCATTCTCTGACATGGGATGCTTTTTTCTGCTTTCAGAACAACTCCCGTGCCTGGCAACTGCAGTCAAGTCAAATATTAGACCCACTTCTCCAACCAACTGCTTGTCAATCCCGCACGTGCCAAAGGGAGCTGCAATATCTGTCCTCCACAGCCGTAGAAATGCAATTGTATTGTGGAGAGGCAATCTTTAGTCACTTGGAAATTCACTGTTTCATTTCCTTTTAAAAACATGTTCAGGATTTTATTTTTTTTTCTCCTGGGTGATGAGAGCTTTCTTTAAAATAAAACAAAATAAACCAGGTTTATCTCCAAGGAGATGTGGGAAGCATTTTTGGGGAAAACTAACGCTGAAAAGAAGTCTCAGGTAACAACATGAACACGTGACAGAAGGCTGCGATGGCTCACGTGCCATCTCGACCATGTGTGGGGTGCTCAGGGGGTGCCCCAGGCTCCGGAACAGCTCCGGGTGTCCTTTTGGGCCGCTTCACTGTTCTCACCTGTGTTTTATGGCCACATCACAGCTTCAAAAAGCAGACTTCGCCCTCTTTTAAACTTGACCTGCGCTGCCTAATTGTGTGAGGACGTAGCCCAGTGTCTGCAACATCACAGCCACTTCCAAGATGAATTGGATTTGTCAGTCTCTGGGCTGTGGTCTTATAACGTGCTATATTATTAAGTTTCTTTGCCTTAAGTTGCCAGCTAATGGAATAACCTATTTGTCTTTATTAGAAAGAGTCCCCAGCTTTATTAAGTTACATAATTTACAACCAATAACGTAATCAATAAAACATTAACAAACATGTAACCTTAGACAAACCTCACATATTGATTTCTTTAAACATTCTCACAAAGCCTGCTTTTGGCCAAAAAAACCATTCAGTTCCAGTGGCAACCCCCAAAAACACTTAATGCATTAAGGTGTGGGTACTGGAGGACAAGTTGAATTGGCTTCCTTGGAAATAAAGCTGGGTCTCTGATGATCTCTGTGGATCTACTTCAGAGCAGTTATTTTTTGCATTTTGGAAGGAAGCTCCAATTTTCTCTTTTGCGCCTCATCTTTGCAAGGAAAATACAGTAGTTACCAGACAGTTAAAAATGAACATAAATAATCTCTTAGCATGGACAAAAATGGATATTGCAAAACCTGTATTAGCTGATGATGATTAGCCCTGGGGTTTCTCAGGTGAACTGTAACTGGCTGTGGTAGTATCAAACTTGACCTAGCCCTGAGTTCACGTTACGTAGGAAGTTGTGTTTAACATCAGGTAAGCAACTCATTTTTTTAACACAACGCCTCATGTAAATATATTTTCCAACCATTAAAAAAGCTTCTGATGTCTCTTGAGTGCGGTTTAGTGGATGATACTGATACACCTGCAGTTATGCTTTTGATGCAATCAGGAGAGCTAGTATTTTATTATCCCTACCTCTCTTATTTTCAAAACTGTGGAAAAAAAACCCCCACCATCAGACACTGTCTGTCAGGGAATCTATGTGCATTACTGCACGACAGAATTGCACCAATGATAATTTCACAGGTAATTTAAAACTAGACTGGAGGAAGTAGCAGAAAAAGCATTGCAGGGAACATTCCCGCACAAGCAAGGAAGCAGAGCAGGCATGCATCTGCTCCATCTTCAGTTTCAGTGATTTGGTGAAGGCATACACATAATTTCTGGAACAATTAAGTGCTTAATCATCTTGTAACCTATATCCTCAAGCAGTACATTTATGTAAGAAAATTGTATGGACTTTTCTTTAAAAACAGAATCATCTATTCATTTTGCAAGACTTTGAAAGGTTTCCTTTTCAAAAGGGATGAGGGTGAGATGGAGGAATAAAGCTTCCCAGCAAATGTTGGGGACTAGCGTGTAGAATTCCCACATCCCCTTTGGAGACTTTATCATTTAACAGCCACAACTCCCTTTTATTAGATCACTATAAAACAAGTGCCTGGAGGGAGTCAGAAATGAATTGAATTTTGTAGATTTAAATGATTGTGTGGGACCTTTTTGGTTTAATATATACCCTGGAGAGGTTTGCTACTAGAACTTGGGAACTTTATAATAAGAATAATTCCTTAGCTAGAGATCTTTATCTTGTTACATTAATGATTCACTGGGGGGTTATACTGGAAAATGAAGGGAAATTTTTTAAAAGGCTATTAGATCAAATGTTCTTATAGAGACATGTCCAGAGATGGTCAACAAAGATTTATAGGATGATGAGATAAGGAGTTTACTGCCTTTGTGCTGTATGTACAGGGCAGCCGGCCGTTTCAGAATGCGGTCCTCTCTGTGCTGTTACTCGGTGTTGTCTCCAGCTCACAATCAGCACGCAACAACATCAGGCTTTGCAGGCTGCCTCCCGCGTGTGCACTGCAAAATACACATGCAGCAAGGGAATTCACATAATAGTGGTTGTAACTACCTCAGCTTCAATGGTATGGGCCAAACTCTGCATCCAGACCCATCTTTTTACACCTCTGCCTTTACTCCAGAGGTTTTGCAGCACTGTTGCTCAGCTCCAGTGCTGCCACACCAGTCCCAGCATGTACTATTTATAGTGCCCACAGCTCCTGCTGGATTTGGTGACCACTCAAGGTCTCTAAATAGCAACTATACTGTCTCCAAAGATGTGCCGTCTGGAGAATACAAATTCTGCTCGTACTGTGCCCATGCAAGACATTTACCACGTTTCTGCCATTTATAGTTGCCACTGTAAAGGGCTTTGAAAGCCTGTTTCCTATATCACATGGTTTTACCTGTGATCACGACCCACCAGTTTTAATGATAATATCAGGGAATTGAAGGATCAGCTACAGTCCCCATGGCTGAAGCTAAGCATCCAAAACTAACAAGGCAATTAGGAACATGCAGAGTGGCATTTTAGGCCCGAGGAGGGTGATTTTTTCATCCATCTAGGATGAATTCCCATTGACAGTCAATAGAAATGAAAATTGAATAATGCTGTAACCTTTGCTAATCCAAGCAAAAATGGAAAGAAATGGGGAATGCAGGGACATGCACTTGCACTTTGCTATCAAGTCTCCACCAGGATCTGAGAAGAAATTGCTGCTAATGGATATACATGTGGTCATAGCCAGTGCCTGGACGTTAAACGTGACAGTGGGGAAAGAGAAAGCATGCTGGCTTTTGCTTGACAGGGCCTTCGGAGAGAGTGGTAGCCATCAGAGATGTCCAAGAAGCCCAGTTTGGCCCATTTACTAACAGCATCTGCTCTTACTTCTGTAACAGTGTGGGTGTTGTCCCAAGCGCCATAAGCCAAGCAACCTTTTGTCCCTTCTTTACTGTTGTTGTTGAGGTTGTTACCTCAACCTTGCGTCCATGACAGGTAAAAGGTAATTCCCTTGGCCACTTCCTCTCTCCTGTGCACAAATGTCCCAAGATAGCTGTCAAGTTGGATATAAGAACCCTAGGGAGACTTGTGGAGAAGAGCCCAAGGCTAAGCTTTGCTGCAACAGATATGAGAAGAAAATCGATAGTGTTGCTCTGTAGCTCAGTGGGAGCTAAGGAAATCCCATACCTCTTGGGATCAAATCTCCTGAGAATGATTTGGGGATAATCCTGGACAAAGAGCCCTCCACGCTTAACGTTTTTATGAAGGCTGAATGCGAGCATTGTGAAGAGCATACCATGCACTTTACTCAGTATAGATCTGGAAAAAAATGTCAAAGGAAGTGAATTTAAATTCCTCTAAATGCAATTAGAGGTGACAAGATTTCTCATGGTGAGAGACTGCGTTAAAGCAAAAGCTAAAAGTTCCCATCCAGTTCATAAAGCCTTAGGTAGCTATTGGTAATATGAATTAATTTAATCAAAATGGGTAAAAGCTAATGATCCTCTTGGGAACAAAATTAGCTCCTTAATGAAAGAAATGGAGTTCAGAAATTATAATAGAATATTAGCAGATGTGCCCTTTGGAAATTATAAATTTGCAAAATCCCCTTATGTAGATATTAGTTTGAGTCAAATTATCACTAAATCTGACCCTAGAGATGTGATGTGAATGCGCGCGCTACAATCTGTTCAGGAGGACCTGGAATCCTCTGTCAGCAGTTCTGCTGGGCTGGGTTGGGTGCCACAGAATGCTTTCCCAGGTTGGCAACAGGGCACAGTCAAAGCCCAAAACTTCTACTTGTAATCTGCTAAGCTCTTGCTAAGGACTCCTACGGCCTCTTGTGGCCTCTGGGTTGCTGAGAAGAATTATCCTACAGGAGAGGAAGACTCACATTTCAGTAGGACATAAGTGGTCCCTGTCCTTGTGGCCCTCCCAGGTAATGGATGTTCTGTTCTGGATGTGGGTCACTACCTTGAAACCGAAGCATAAAGGACAGTTTATCAGTGTGGATCAGCATGTAGTGAGGAACAAGAGACTCATCAGAGATCCAAGACATGTCAAAGTCACAGAAAGAAAACAAAATCCCAGAAAACAAACAAACAAAAATATGATGAGTTGCTCATGTTGAGACTACAAAGAATTTACTACATTTTTTTTATGGCTCTTTCCAGCCAAGAACTTTTCTCAGCCATTTATGGAAAACATAAAAGCCACTGGGAGTTAAATAGGATATAAACTAGATTTAAATCATCCTTACACATGCTGCTCACATCAGCATACAGCTGTTTTTCAGCATTTGGAGTCCTTGAAACTTTTAAGCCATTTAGAACAGCATGTGATTGGTATGAAAAATAGCACGGGCTTTCTTTTTATAAAAAAGAAATCACGCTCCAGGGTGCTGGATGCAGGGACTCCAGAAACCAAGAAAGATGTTTGAAGTGCTTATTGGCATTCCAGGACCCAGAAAACTCTTCCTGCCTCACGCTATCTCATAGCAATGCCTCCACCCTGGGAACAAAATGAGGAAGACGCTCCGTCTGATGCAGATGGCTAACGTACAGCACAAGGCATGCTTGAGTCCCCAATTTGAGGAAATAACGTGCATAGTTTAGGGAATGAGGTCTTCCTTTTATTTTTGTATTTATAGCACAAGCAGCAGCACTGTCAGCTTCCTCATACTGTCCTGCCAAAGTTGATTCAGCTCTGCTCTGTCAGGAGTTTGCATGCTCCACTCAATAAGCCACTAACCATAAAAAGATCATGGACAAGGGAAAATCCAACAGCCCTCAGGAAAGTAACTCCTCCCCCCACCCCAGAAGTGAACAATTCCCAGTTCACACAAATAAAAAGGCAAACCAAAAACATGAGACAGGCACAGGAAGAAAAAGAGAGGGGAAAAAGAAAGGCCCAAACCACATCATGGGCAGTTCTCCTAGAAGAGATATGCCATATATTGTACCCTTGAAATTTGTGAACAAATGACTAGGGAAAGAGAGGCACAGCTGAAAGCAGTGGGATTGGGGTGGTGCTTGAGATCACGCAATGTTAGCACCAGACACAGCGATGTGATTCTTCAGCGCTCAATCTGAAAGGGCTTTACAAAGATGGATCTGTGACATTATTACCACTTTTCAGATAAGCTAACTGAAAGAGAAAGAAAATGGAGTGACTTTGCCCAAGTTTTAAAGAACAGGAGTCCTGGTTTTTAAAGGTCTTTCACATTTCATAAGTTGACTTTATTCTGAATTGCAATGAAACCCCCAAAGTCTGAAATTCTCAGCAAAAAGGAATTAAAAAAAAACCCCTCAACATATTTCAAGTTGATTGACAGGTTTTGTTGTAACGGAAACTGAAACATTCTGTTTTGACTTTGACTTTTTAAACTTAATATTATGTTGTAGCAAAAAAGCTAATACAAAGTAAAAAAAAGCTCAAAGCAGAAAGTTGTTTCAAAATAAAAAATAGAATGGGATGTTTCAACACTACATTGTCAGTAGTTTTTCCACTGATTTTCTTTCAGGAGTCTGCTGAAAGCAATCCTCTTTTGCAAAGTGTTTTGATTTCTGATGGCAATATAGTTCTTTTGCAATTTTTCTGACCAACTGTGCCAAGAACAAAACTGACAGATCACTTCACCATCTAAGGACACATCTTAAATATAAGAGTACTGTAATACAAGCAGTACCATTTTGTACCATCAGCAACATGACTTTTTTGCCACAGGGTGTTGAAACTGCCATACTGAGTCTGACCTGAAATTTATTCAGGCCAGCGTGTCTTCATCACTGGTAGCCCTGAGTTGCCTAATTTGTTTTTAAACCTGTTTTTAGTTGACATCTGCAATGGCCAGTGGCAATGAGTACCACAGTGTAAGCATTTATATATAATATGGCAAAAAATGCTTTTGTTTATTTCAGTCTTGCTGCTTCATAGATTTCATTGGGTACCTCACGGGTCTTGTACTGACAGAAATTAATCATCATTCCCCATTTGCCTTCTGCACATCACTCCCAAATTTGTAGACTTTGATATTTTTCCTCAAAAGTTGTCTCATGGTTTATTATCCTGAGTAATTTTGTCTCTTCTGCAGAATTTGTCACTCCATGATTCACCAGCTTTTCTGGAAACCACACAAGTACATAGAGCAAGAACTTTGCTGCCTGGTAGCTCCCCTCCCTGCCATGTCCCTTGCCCTGCAGACTCCACAAGAGCCTCCCTTCCTTAAAACTTGTGGTGAGAGATCTTGGCAAAAGCATTGTGAGACTTAAGTTCATTACTTAGCAGCTGGATCACATTTATTCAGGTAGTTGCTAGGTCCTCCAAGTCTCTCTGATATATTTTAAAGGTAAGACTTTACAAAATCCGTGCAGTTCTTTCCTAGCAGCGTGTTTGTATTTTTGTGTCTAAGAATTCTGTTTATGATTGTTTCTACAAGTTTGACTGGTCTTTAATAGAGATTTACTGGTCTGTAGTTCCCAGCAATGCCTACAGTCATTACTAAAGACTGGTGACACATTTGGCACTGTACGTTATTCTGGGGAAAAAAATGATAGGTTACATACCATAACCAGTTGTTGAATGATTTAATATCTGAATTCCCTTTTAACTCTTCAATGACCTCTGTCTTGTTCTTGTGATTTGTCTAGCAATCTCTTCTATTGACAATTCTGTTTTAGATAGATCCTTAGGCTCCTCAGCATCAAATTCAGTTCTGGTGTGAGACCCCATCACACAAGTAGTGAACAGTGAGACCAAGAATTAATTTCCTCTTTACATAATGACCTTGCCTCTCTTGAATACTTCTTTTGCTTCTTGATCATCTACTGGTTTCACTGACTCTTTTCCTGTATCAAAGGTGGTTGTATTTGTTATTGCTGATTCTGCTGCCATTATCATCACTGGTCCTTTTATGTTCTTGGCAAAGATCTCCTGAAAATCTTTTTTCCTGCTTCATTTAGTTTTACATTTAGCATGCAATCCTTTCTAGTTTTCTCATTTTAATGCTTTTTAAAATTTCTGATAGTTTTCTTTTACTAATAACCAGAGTGGTTTTCTGAAGGGTTGTTTTTGTATTTAGCATGGTATCTCTAGTCTTCTTGCTGTCTGCAAATATTACTTGCTCCTTCTATTTTTCTGTGCATGGGTAGCTCAGTATTAAAGCATGTTTGATGACAAATACTGAAACTTACTGTTGATATTTAGCACATGTATTACTCAAGGGTTATTTTGTGACTAGTGCCACCTGAGGAGTATAAAGTGTTAATAGCTACTGAATCAGTTTAATTTCTTTGTCAATTGTTGAAATTTTTATTTCACCACTGTAAGCTGAGAAAGAGTAAATGCAATAAATCCCTGATAAAACACACTCCAGACTCCTAGTCTGGTGACTTATCCTTTAATCCATAACACTTTTTAAGCACCTAACTTGCTTTTTCTAGTCCAGAACTCATGAAATCTAGATTATTTTCTAGCTTTCTTACAGATTTCCCATCTGTCCATCATCAAATGACTCCATGTATCCAGTGAGAATTACAGCACTTCCTCACTTCAGAGACGTAATTAGCATGAGGAGATGTACAGTAACACAAACCATGGAGATACCAGCTCAGTGCACACTGTATGTGAGAAAGTTTTTCATCTCCCCCATCATGTGATACTTTTTTCTTTGGAGGCTTCCAAACCTCAACCTCTTATCTACTTATTCTGTGAAAACTGAGTCTACTTGCTGAGATGCAAGACCTGATACCTGTGAAAACAGATTCATATCTACGGTTAAGGATTGCCTACAATTTGCTGTATTCGGGAAGAGAAATAATTTTTGTTGAAATGAACAAACTTGCCCTGGAGCCCAGTGAAACACTGGAGACAAGTTCATACATAACAGGAGGGGTTGAGCCTCCTGCAGTTCAAGGTTTTATGATTCCTATGAACTGCCTTGGGGGGAATTGGAGAGTTTGTGAGCCTGGACTGAACTTGTGAACCATGTCTTCCGCACCGCTGACACACGGGGGGCCACAGATGAGGAGCACCCAGCCGATTCCAGAAGAGTCAGCTGCACACAGGGCAGAGGTGCTCAGGCAAAGCTTAAAGGCAGCCTACAGACAACTTTCATTTATGGCCACCTGCCAGTACCTAAGGGGCTTTCTGGCAGCAAATGACCACTGGGTCCTCCTCACCTGGGTAAAGAGGGTTTGTCCTCTGGCAACGTGCCCCCGCTGGGGCACCAAATAGCCCAGCGTGCTCCTGCACTGGGCTGGTGGCAAGGGTTTCAGGGGGTGATGTCTACGCAGCATGAGGCTACTCAAATCTCTGCTTGGGCTTGAGCTGCCTTCTCCTGCCCCACAATACAAGAAGGCAAGGAGATGCCACTGCAGTGCCCTACCGCTGTGGAGGCAGTGTCTGGGTTTCCGACCCTTTGGAGCACCTAGCCCAAAATGCTCGTTATGGAGCACTTGTATTCACAAGCCTAACACCTTTTAGAAGTTTGATTTACTGCTCACCGTAACATCAGTACTTAAAGCATTGCCTCCAAGGAGCTCTGGGTTCCTATTACAGGCTTGGAGACCCCGAGAAGTCATCTAGGTCTGATATAGGGCTGAGAGGAACAGCTAAAAAGAGTCATTTGCCCTGGGAAACGCTTGTTGTCTATTCCNGTAACTCACAGATACAGAGAGAATAATTTACTAAAGTATGTGCTGCTTTGTTCATCTGGAGACCTTCTGGGCAAAAAAACATCAAGGATAACAAGCACACTAAATACTAATAGTCACAATCATGAAAAATTACATGCATGATTAAAATATCTGTTTCAAAGCACTCTTATATTTGCTAATAAAAGTCTCCTCATGAATATCAAAATACAATTTTCCATATGAAAAGGACAAGCAAAAAACAAATTACATCTTAGCTTTATTTACAGTGACCTTGCAAGATTTCTAAAAATCTGACCTCCCTATCTTTTAAATGCATTCAATGTATGTAAACGATTTAGATAAGGATGTCAGATGCAAGAAATCAACGTTGGTTGATAGTACCAGAACCAGAGAGAGAAAAAGTGAATAATGAAAAACTATGTAACAGGATTCAGGGTGAAGCAGATCTTTCAGGCAATTGGGCCAGTAAACAGAAAACGTAATTTAAATTAGACAAGCGTTACATAATAAACCTAGAGGCAGTGAGCCAGGACAGTGAGAGTATATTTTAAGCAGAGGAGTAATTCAGAGTGAGCTGACCAGGAAAGGAATTTTCTCCAGGGGTTACTTTAGCAAAGCCCTCGGAGCCATCCGGCTGGAGTTCAATTCCAGCACAAAAGGCAAGGGGAAACTGGATGAATCAGAGAAAAGGCTATAAATCAGGAGAAGGGATAACATTTCTGAACGAGGCGGGGCACTTTTTCACTTGAAGCACCGTGCTCCGGTCACCTTTTCACACAAAAAAGGGCATTACTGCCCTGGAGCGGGTACAGCCTCAGCCAGCCAGGCTGACGGCAGATTTTTGGAAGATGACTTACAAAGAGCGCCTGGAGTAGGGGATCTGCTCAGGGGAGAAGCAAGCCCTTTCCAGCAACTAAATGAAATCACCCAGATGATGGAGCGGGTCCATCCTACCTGCCCCGTGGCAAACAACCTGTAACCAAAGCTGAGGACCTTCTGCTCCAGGCGCCTTGCAGCTTGCTGCAAAGCAGCTCACCAGGGAGGATTTGCCAGGTGTTTCGCCAGACCCTGGAAACCAGAGGCTGCAAAATCCCTGGAAAGCATCATTTGTGCTCCTCTGAAATCCATGACAAACCGTGCCCTTTGAATCCCTTAGCTCGAGGTTTCACCAGCTGATCCCAGAAGCAGATAGCTGAGAAAAAGGGGAGACTGGACACCCCGACCACTCCCAGTCTTTGCTTTTCTCTCAAGACTCTGTCGTAACACCCCCAAATTGACAGTCAGACTGTAAACGCAGGCACCACCATCCTCCTCCCGATGCACAATCAGACATTTAAACACGTGTATGACTGTAGAACAGTCTGACATTGGGACATAAGGAGGGGATACAGGCTCCTAGCTGCTATGAGCTAATTGCTCATACCCTTTAGCTCAGAGAGCAGAGACCTCTGCTAGGCAGCCAGGGTGCAGCCGAGCGTTATACTTTCAGCATATGGACCATTTAAATTCCTAGCAAAATGAGCAGTTTAAACTGCTTGATGCTCGGGCAGGATTTCTGCCATCTGGTAGCCTGTACCTTCTGCTGGCAGAAGCCAAGGTTGGATGCAGCTCTAGGATAGTAATTGTAGTGTCATTTCCATATAAATTGTTTGTAACTGGTGAGTTTGGGGCAGGCCCATCAGAAATCATTTGCCTTGCAAACATTTCCCCTGACTCTTGCTGTGTGTCAGGAGCCCAAAAGAAGCAAGGGACCCTCTCAAGAATATTACTGGGCATCCACAGTGTGGACCTGGAAGGGATGAGCCGAAGATGTTGACGCTTATTTTGTTCATTCTTGCTGAAGACTGAACCAGGGATGCTGAAAATATCCCTCCTGTCTGGTGGGAGAAACAGCCACTGAGACCTGAGACGAGGTTACCAATCTGGTCACTGGTGGGTTTTAAGGCTCAGAAGTGGACTGGGGCTCCAGCTCATTTTGTAATGATCACCAAGAAATGAGCCTTTAAGACAACCATGAAATCACAAAAGAAGCATCATAACTGACACACTTCTTTAACAAGCAGAATGTACCTCCCAGTTCATAATAATAACTCCTGCCTTCTCTAGAAGCCGCCCTCAGGCAGAGATCCCTGCTTGATGTGAACCTCAGCCCTAGCACACGTGATCAGCAGACACACATTCATGCCCTGGGGTCCTTCTTGAACAAGGGTGCTTCAGAAGAGTCTTGCCCTCCTGATGTCTGCGGGGCTACCTGTGTAACCTGGTACTCAAATAATTCACATAGATAAAATGGAGCTCCTATTTTTTCCTCTTTGTAGGCTCAAAAGTACATACGTCATGTCATCTCACAGAATGAGGGCAGTGCTATGCTCTTCACTGCTTTACAAGGCCCCTGTATCCTCCTTCAGACACATCCAGAGTTTCAATGAGACATGTCCTCAAGTGACACCTGTCTAGAAGCTGCTCTGTGGATGGCTACATATACATCTGAGGGCAATTCTGATCTTGTATCCTTCATCAGCTGAAGGAGGCATACCACCTTATGGGACATTCACACTTATACCACACCTAAATGGGTCCTGTTCAAAATGCAGATTGTTGCAATGTCTAACTTTAACTGAGTAAGTGCTGAACTCAATTATCAAGATTTGACACAAGCTTATTTTGCATTGGTACCTCTTTCTGGAGGTCCTGTGTTAACTGTTAAATGGTGTGCTACCTACGTTTTTTGTCAGGGAGACCAAGGGAAGCTAATTGCTGGAGTCTGTTTTGACCACAGGACTTGCTAGAAAGCCAGTGTGACAAAACCATTGTTATTTAACAACCGATTGTTGCTTTGGCTGTTCAGAAGCCAGAGATGGGATTTATCCTACTGTCTAAAACTTAATTCACCTTAAAATTAAGGAACTAGTCAGTGCCAGCTGGTTAGGCTGGCACAATGTCCAGGGTGAGGGCAACCTGTGGGAGTGAGTCATGTTGCCCTAAGGTGGGTATTTAACACAACAGTGACACATGTTCATGTCACAATGAGCAGCTCCTTTCCACTGAGCAGCTGGAACCAGGTCACTAGTTTGGTCTTGATGCCCAAGTCATGGATGGAATATGATGGACAAAACTGGGTGCAATGGATGCCATTCCCAACTGCTATCACCTTTCTACAGACCTCTCTGCTTCTACCTTTGGTTACAGGGGTGGGCTATAGCGAGGCCACTGGACAAGCACATCTCCACACTATGACCCAAGGAACCCCAGCCTGCTCTGTTGCCAAAGGCTTTTTTGGTGTAGGTGGACAGAGAGGACTGCTGGTTGTGTTGACTGCAGCACTCTCCCAGCAAAAGATGTATTGAGGAGCATCCCCGCCATTCTGTTAAAATCTTCCACCTATTCTAATATCTATACTGTTATTAAAAGCTCCAGGGTTTTGTGAAGTATTTTTTATTAACGGATATGAGAGAAAGGAACCTTTGTTCAAGAGCTAAAACACCCAGGTAAAACCTGGAGGACCTTCACTGTTGATGCCTGCAAGAAGTTTTCCACCAGAGACAGCTGAACAACAAAATTGACACAGAAAATATTGCTGACAGTAGAGAGGTGGGAAGAAAATAGAGCCCTGAAAATAAAACCTTTCACGATTCTTTACACCTAAACCCCAAACAAGTGGCAAAAAGCACAGAAACTACTTTTTTCCCCACTTTTCTTTTGTGTCCCACAAAATGCTAGGTGTAAACCTGGCACCTGAACAACAACAGGTATATCTGCATGCCAAATGATTATCACAGGCATTTCACCTCCAGCAAGTTATCAGTGGATGCACAGTAAGAAAGCAGAGAGGGCTGAAGCTTTTATAAAACCATCCACCAGGCTTTTCTGTTTACTTTTTCAACTTCTGCTGCCTTTCCACTGAGGTACAGCAGTGTCACTTATAATTCCCTGAGGATACATTAGATAAATACACAGCTTATTTAAGCAGTCCTATCATCCATTTGGAGCAGATGAAAGCTTCCTACCAGCTGGAAGGTGTTTGTTGTAACCCCCACATGCACCCTCTCTCCCTCTGCCCTTTGGAGGTTGAAGCAGACTGCAGAAGGGGTGCCTGCCAGCACAGGAGGGGGTTTTTGCAAGGCATCTGGTGTGGTCCCTGCATGACAGGCTGGTTCAAGGAAAGAACCATACCTTGGGTGGTGATTGCAGTGACAGCAGCTGTGATTCTGTACTTGCCTAACGTATACTTTAAATCAACTGTTTGTCTATTTGCTTTAACAAATTTCTTGATTTGTGGCTTTTGCAGGTTTAAAAAGCACATTAATGGTCCCTAGATGCTTTTCTTTCTCTGTGATAAGTATAAATAAAATAAATTAAATGATCCTCAAGCCTCCCCACCTCAAGTCCTTTCATTCAAATGGCCTTAGATGTCTTCCCTCATTTTTAAATATCCTAGAATAATGTGCTATTCTGACCTGAATCTTGTTATATTTGCTGTTTTTCCTTAGAACTCAAGCTACTGAGGGATCTCAGGTTCCATTAAAAATATTTTTGATGTAGATAAGTGGTTTCAGAGAACAGCTTGAAAGCACAATTTGAGTGCAAGCTACAAGATCAGCAGCCAGGTCTTAGAGAACTCGCACACTGCTTTTAGCTATTAAGATGCGCTTTGCAGCAGTCTCTTCACTTCTGAATACTTGCTGTCGAATCAGCTGCGACTTCCCCCGTGCTTCGAGAAGCCGCTGTGCCCCACTGCTCCCACCCCAGCATTCAGAGAGCATAGGCAGTCCCTCCTCTGTGCTTCCCAGAGGAGAAGGGAGCTGCTGCCAGCTCCAAACTCAAGCCACGGAGGCTGAGAAGACATTTGCAGCCATTTGCTGCCAAAGGAGGGCATTTTTGCTCTGCACTGACAATGCCCAGCTAATTCACTGGTGCTGGAGAAGTCTGAGAGAGCTGTGCAGCGTAACCTGGGAACAGCAGTTGTGTTGCCAATAATAAAAGATTTTTTGCGGACTGGGTAATGACATGGGTCTGTCAACTCCCACACACAAAGTGTGGAGGCAGAGAGCAATCATTGGGTTTTTCCACAGTAATTTGGAGAGGGAGCTGCTTCCTTGTGGGAGCTAATAGCCTTCTCCAGAAGATGAAGTTTGTGAGGGAGGAGTGGCAAAAGTCCTGGCCTAGGGAGACCAGAAGATTTGACCCAAGGCCAGGGGCAGTTTTGGTAAACTGGCTATCATAACATCTCTTGTATAAGAAAGTCTATGGGTATAAACAAAGGTGTCAAAGCATTTCTGACTGAATTTTTCTTTTCTAGAAATCAATGTTTCTTCTACCTGGATTTAACAGGGAAAAAAAAAATCCCAACCCTAGTCTCAGTTTGCTCATGGCTAGACTGTACGAGTTCAGGTTCTCTATTAAATGCCATACGTTCAGAGCCATTTCTGTGGAGCTCTGCTGACTTTATTCTCCAAAGCCTTCAGCCTGGCCTTGATTTATTCTGCAGAAGTACACAGCTGGCTCGCTACCTTTCCACAGGCACTCATTCCCCAAAAATACTGCTGCTCAACCTGGGCTTGACAGCAAGCTTATTACTGGGTTGTGGTGTTGGATTTGGGGTGGGGTGGGGTGGTTTCCCTTCCCCCCCCCCCCCAGATTTTCTATCCTTCCTTCTTGTCTCTCCCTCTGTCAGAGCGACAGTCACCATCTCGGGGATCTGGCACAAAAGGCTGGAGCAGCATGATGTGGCTGATACAGGCAAGAAGCCAGAACGTTTTGTGTAGGTTAACTGTCCTCCTAGGCAGAGAGCATCCCTCAGCTCAGACATATGCCAGCAGCCAGCCATTCCTCTGCTCCTCCTCCCCTCCCCAGCTATTCCTCCCACTCAGACTTTCATGCTCAGCCCAAGTTGATTAAAATGTTGCTGTCATTTAAAAAAAAAAAAAAAAGGGTGTGTGTGTGTGGAAATTGCCTTGCAGCTGCTGCTTCTGTCAGCCTGCAAGTCACTTTTAAACTCTCCCTGATAGAAAGCAGCATTGCACTCTGGCTTTCCTTTCCTCACTGCTGAAGGGCTCCTGCACACAGACATTTCCACACCAGAGTCATCCAGAGCAGCCTGCTCACAATGGCGAGCAGGATGCCTGCCAGCACCCTTCCCCCCCTGCCAGTTGCCCATGCTGGGCATGTGGGGCCCAAGGGTCCCCCAGCAGAGCCCAGCCTGGGGACACTGGGGCAAATCAAGGTGGGACACACCAAGACGTTGTGGCCCCACACGAGCCATCTGGCAGGGAAAGACAAGGTGATGTCCTACCTGTTCACGCTATCACCATGGCAAAACCATGTGTGGAAGGCTGTCATCCCTCTCCCACACCATTTCTGATACATTGAGATGGGCACAAGCAAAGCCTGTGGCTGGGAACATCCCTGGGCTCCAAGCAGGTCTTTTGGGGGAATGCAGACTTGAATCCAGATGTGGAACACACAGCTGGCACATGTCCTTGGAGCATGCCAAGCCCAGACCACAGATCTGTTTCATACCTCACCATTCCCAGGGCCTGCAGAACTCAACTCAGGCTTTACAGCCTGAGGCATCTGCTCTTGAGTTATAATGAACACAAGAAAGCAATTCGACTTATTGTCTCCACTTGGGAGCAAATGTCAGTCCTCCACTCAATAGTCTGCATGAGCAGCTAGTGACCTCCAAAGGGTGCAAACAAGGGAAGGGCATTGCTGGGAGGGTACCAGTGCTTTGACAGTAAAATATTTTGCTTTACAAACAACAACAAAACCTGTCCCACAGCAAAAAAAGAAAAACACAAGCATGTTGGGACACCTTCCCAGTTCTGCAAATGCTTTCACCCTCCTTGTTCCTCTTCTGTTTCTCACAAAGCCCTTCTTTCTTTTGTGCTGTCTCCTTGGTCCTGGTTCCCTTCACGCTGAAGACTTAGTCAGATTTGTTTCATAAGCCAGGAAAGCCCTGGTGTACTCCAAAATTAGTTTATTAAATGGTCTTTCAGCCCTCCACAATTTAAAAGGCTCAAAAAAATGACTAAAAAGCAAACAGCAGCTTGAAAAATCATGTGCTACCCTTAAAACCTTGGTTTTGTTTATACTTCTACAGCTCAAGGCACAGAAAAACCACATTGAAGTCATTACAAGATTTAAGCCTGGTACCTTATGTATGGTGACCCACATTTTCAAAAATCAGTGAAAGAATAATGGTTCTCCACTTCAGGCATCTTAAGCAGAGCCTCATTTTCATAGACCAGGCAGCTGATCTTCCTAAAAAGAAAAAAACTTCATTTATTAAGAGATAACTGGTCATTTAATAAGCCAAGCTGATTAGTTTTTCCATGATTAGTCACTGCAGTGTTTAAGACTAGAAATTTTATAGGATACAGCAGATAAGAAAAGGAATGAGCCATTTAGTTGCTGGAACAAGACTAACAAAACTTTTGCTATTTCTTCTTTAATCTTCTACTAAAACATGGGTTCCAATATAACTGTCACACAGCTTGCTATCTTAAAGATGAACTTCTGAACTGTTAAAGCCATGGGAATTCCTCTTATTTCAATATTAATTTCTGTCCTCCATCAAAGTGACAATCCATTCAAAATTTTTCCTAAGAAAAAGTTCCAGGGGAAAAAAGTTCAAATCAAATGACAAATTTCTTCTGTTAAAAGTAGGTTCATTCTACTTTCAACTTTAAAAACAAAATAAAAATACCTTCTAAAGGACAAGAAAATGAAACTGAGAAGTACTTTATGCTAAAATACTTTGGAATAAAATGTTCTTACATCCTCAAGGCAATTTTTCTTTAACTATTTTTCAAAACAAAGCATTGTCAACCTGTGCTGACAAAGTCTCACAGCACAGTTTTGGTTTTTTGATACAGCAGCTCTTTCCAGGCAGAAAAGGTTACTTTGGGCAACACTGGGCTAACTGAAACTGCACATGTATGGGCAAGGATGGGCAGGTACCTCTTGACTAACAGGTCACAGGCCAAACTTTATCCTTGTAGGATCTGAAGGAACAGATACATATGACCACCAGAAAAATGGTTAATGCAGTTGCCAGCTGACCCATTCCAGCAGCGAGCATGTTGATGGTGGAATTATCCAAATGACTGCCTGATTAAAGGATGCATTTGTTCAAAGCACATTTTCCTAGCTCACTAATCTCTGCAGATATCCTGTTGGGAAATCCTTTGAATCCAATACCTGATAAATGAATTTGGCAAGTGAATAAACATCCCACAAGCTTATTACTGAAATATTATGCACCTGTTACAAGAATGCTGCTGTGCATTCATTTTCACACAGTACCATTGCTCTTTAAAAATGTTTTTTGATGATGGAGTGAGAAAAGCTGTTACCAAAACTAATGTTACCTTGAGCACGGTTACAACCCATATGCTCAGATGCATCTCAAGAAAAGCCTGCCCACCATGGGGTAGGCTTGCTGCACATCCCTATTCTCAGGGCAGCACAAGTCTACTGGAAGCAATGACCCTGCCCTAAACCCAGACAGACACATGAATTCAGTTGCCCATACCCAAGGTCTCTGTGAATTTAATTTACCCTAGGTGCAGAAGTCAGAGAAAGGGAAATGCTGCAAGGCTAGGGAGCAGGGCTGTTTGCTGCTTGGTGGTGGAGGAGCATTACAGGTACGATTTAGGATTTTGTGCTGTTTGTGAAGTATTCTGTAATCTTTACTGTGAAAAGTAGTAAGCATCATGAATGCTTCTTGGTGAATAAATATCCACCTTGCTGACAAGGACTTCAGCAAGTAGGCATCAGATTATTGGCAATGAATTTTATGACTTTGACTTTAACAACTGTGCTTCATGGCTGCTTTGATCAGACAATTGATATTCTGGAGAGGTTGCCTCAATGTGGAGATAAGCTTAAGCAAAGGACTCTGCACAGGTCTGGTGAAGGAGAAAGAGTGAAAATTCCCTGAGCATGCCAGAGGGGAAGGCTCACAAAGACACACCATGTCAGACACAGGAGGGAAAGTGCTGGACAGACTTTCCAGATCATTGTTCTAGCAAATGGGTTCACCAGCAGAGCTATTTCTATGCCATGGTTAATAATATTCAGAGAAGGTCACCTCTACATTTGTAACAATGAACATCAGTTTTTCAAGGCACACATTAAAAGCCAGTTGTTTAATCAAGGAGGAACTTCAATTCCAGTACCTCTGTCCACTGGAAAACTAAAAGCCAGAGCTTACATTTCCAACTGCATGGAGGTCAACTACATGCAGAGAAATCATTCGCTGTCAAGCAGCTGAATGCAATAAAATTGTAAACTTTTCATAGATAATTTGCAAAAGAAAGAGAGGCTAAATTAATTGAATAAATTATTTCCTATGAATCATTCACTCTGCTCTAATTAACAGGAGCTTGTGTACTCAGCTCCTTCTGCAGTATCTCAATGGCTGCCCCTAAGGGTCAGAGTCCCCGAGAAATCCATAATTTTACTTTCAAATGTGTTTTCATTAAGTTATAGTTGGAAATAATAACAAAAGAGATAGTCGGAGGAAGAAAGGAGGAGAAATTATCAGGAGGACTTAGTAGTGGTTGAACCTCAATTAACGATGGCATTCCAGTTCTTCACAGAAATATTTGGGTGCTTATCTGAACTCCTGCTTACACCACCTGGATGAAGGGCTTCTGAAAAGCTCCCCCCTTCCAGATGCCACAATTCCCCTAATTAATCCTCCTTTGGACCCTATAACCCCATAGCTAGCCTGCACACTGATGTCTCCCAGGATTGCTGCAAACATTATTAGCCTGTACATTAGAACAGTTGCCAGGAAATTAGAGGGCAGGCACAGATTAGCTGGCAGCGGAGGGATGGGGGAATAAGGGAACATTAGTTCCCTCATGGGTACTGGCAGATGAGTGCCTGCTTATGCAGCACATAACACAGTCATTGCAATGCAGCACCTTCCCTGTCCCCACTCCCAGTTAGGTTAGAGAAGCCTCTGCCTTGATGCTGTCATTGTAAAGGTTTTAGCTACAGGGGTTTTTGTTTGCTGTTTTTTGTTTTTTTAAATAGTTGCATCCAGTATAGGAACCACTGACACTACAATAAAGCAAATGCTTTATTGACAAAATAAAGCATTTGCTCCACTGGAATCCTCTGGGCTGCTGGACCAGAGGATTACAGTGGAGAAGTGGACAGCCCAGTTTCCTTGCTCAAGACGAGTCTCCCCTGCAAGCCAAACCCCTGTCCCATCCAGAGGATTTGTCAGTGGATAAGGAGGGAGGGGAAGAGAAGAGGGAAGTGGAGGGGCTGACCAAAACCACCAATCTTCAGTCAGGAAAAAGAAGCAACGTCAAAGATTTAAGCCAAGATCTTAGATTTCAAGGAACAGTTTGCTCCAAGCTCAGGCCGGTAAACATTTGGGAATTTTCAGGGTTTTGCTCATTCTCCATCCTTACCACATGCTTCAACAATTTTTTTCTTGACCTGTTAATGACTTCCACTGCATTTAGTGCACCAGGGCCCTAACCCACATCACAGCCCCACTGTGCCAGGCACACGGTGGCAGACACTGCCCCAAAGAGCTCACAGAATAATTAGACAAGGCAAAACGAAGGTGGGAAGGGGAACAGTAATGCAGGGAAGGCCTGGGGTTTCAGCAAAGCAACTGCCTCCCTGACCTGCTGCAAAAGCAGCAGGGAGCAGGTCTCCTGGCATAGTGTGAACTGGCCTCCTCTGCCTCATCTGCAGTCACACTTAGATGCGGATCCTGCTCCACATTAAACGTTGACACACGGTGCGTGCCGATAGTGGTTAAATCCTCTGCAGAAAGAGGCACCACGCAACCCCCTTCCCCTGCCTGCCCCAAGGTAAAGCCAGGCAGTTGTGTTGTTTGGTGGCTGACCACAGCTTGCCAGGGTACTTGCAGGAACCTGAGGTTTTGCTGTTTTTCAGCACACTAGAGTTTCTTTTCTGTCTGTTGATGGAAAGGAAGTCTGAGGGGAGATTTTAAGGGAAAAAAGCTCACACAGAAAGGTCATTTCCTCTTACAAAAGGATCCTGGGAACAAGACAAGTGTTACACAGACTGGAGAGAAACAAAATTAAACCAGAATTCATTTATCTGGAAAATGAGAAGAATTATGTTCCTGGAAAAAGCCCCTTGTCCCTTTACCCAGTAGTCAAACAGAGGTCAAAGTAATTAATATTAAAGTATCCATGTAATAGGATGTGTAGAATACAGTTATAAATACAGATTGCATTATAAAAGCATCTTCTGACAAGGGACAAAAATTATAGGTACAGGATTCAGAACCACTCTTCCAGAGAGTATACACTATTACGTCTAATCTGGGCAAGCTGTTGAAGGAGCATATTGGTAGCAGAGCAATTATAAATAGGCCAGTTCGTTTCCTCACTTCCCCTGGTATTGTTCTGTTTACTATGGAGACTTCATACCTACATAGGCATGAGAGAAGGATCGAGACAAATGTTTTGCAACAAATACATGAGCATACAGGCAAAGCAGAAGTAACTTTGCTCACTGACTCTTCTGGCTGTAGTTTGTTCTGAATTATAATCCCACCGTGCTCAGCACCACGTAAGCACACAGAATGACCTGCTTCTTTATTTACCTTAAAAGTTTGGGGTTTTTTAACCAAAAAGGCACAGAGCGACTCAGCAGCGTACCCAAAATTTCCCCTTTTCAAGGAGACTTAAAAGGCTGGTACGTGTATGCACACACATTTCCAACATCGAAAAATAATTTAGGGAAAACCAAGAAAGCTTGGGCCAACTCTGCCAGTTGATGGTTTTATAGCAAGGGCGGTCTGAGCTCTTTCCTTTGTAAATAAGATCAAATCCATATACATGCCTTTGCTTAGACAGCTTCCTATATTCTGAGGTCTCCACTTCCCTCTAGGCTGGTCAGCGCTGATACTGAAGTTCATATTCTTTAGAATAACACCGTAACAGGTACTATTCTGCCTGATTCAATGGATGTAGGAGAATCATGCCCTGCATCTGTCAAAGGGCATCGTTTTACATGGATGTTCTCCCTCAAAAAGAGAAGTGGAAGCTGCAAAGATCAAAATCAAGGAGTAGGTAGATATGCCTTGACTCGCATTACAAATAACACTTAATAGGTTGTTACTTAAGATGGAGAACTGCTCAAGAGGGAGTGGATCTGAATTTCTGAAGCACCAGGCTTAGTGGTCCTTTATTATTGTAAATGATACTGCTACACTCCAAGTATTCCTTCAAGCTGCACAAAGGTGCATCGAAGATTGGATGGAAGCCTGATTTAAGACATTTTTCAGATAGCTAACTGGATAACCAAGTAAAGCTTCCCAAGACAAAGGTTTAAAACCCCCACATTTTTCTCTTTCACAGTGGTTTTCTGTTTCTTGGTGTAATAAGTACATCAGCCTGTCCTGTTCATTTATTGCCCATAATCTCCTTTTTTGGGCTCAAAAGCTAATAATATGCTACAGGGGACTGTTTTTATTCTCTTTCCAACCGTTCTTTCTTTCTCTATCATGCAATTAAATGCAAGAGTATTGGAAATATTTCTAGTTCACATTTGGTTTTAGAGAACTCAAGCTGTGTGTATATGAAAGTGGCTTTTCATACAATTTACTAATAAATACTGAGTTTGATTCAGTAAATGCTCCAGAGACCCGAGATGTTTTTAATACCTGCATAAAGTTATATAATGTGCATAAGTGCTTTCCTCATTGCAAATGACCTATAGTTATTTAAGTACTTTCTTCAGTACAAATGTAAATGCACAATATAAAAACAACAACATCCATTATGCTAATGTTCTTCCTAACTTAATAAAAAAAAAGTTTTTGTGCATGCTTCTCAGCTATGGAACAACCTATTTCAACTGAAGTTCAGCTTATTACCTTCTTTTTGGAGCCAAAACATCTTTCTGGGCTTGGTAGTTAAACCTATGTTAAAAGGCTTTCGTGGTTGTCCACAACATTTGCTGTTTATACTTAACACAGAGAGATGAAACTCAGGCTTGCTAGATGCAGATGATTGAGACGATATCCAAGTCAAAACTCCTGTGACTGCATTAACATGCTCCTCTTTACTTTTTATCTCATTGGCTTGGCAAAAGTGTGGCTTTCATTATCCCGTCTTTGACTTGTGTGGTTTTGTGCTCAGGCATATAATATTTCCAATGCTGGCCATGTTAAAAAAGACATACAAACAAACAAAAGCTTACCACATTAGTAGGAAAGCCTGGAAAAGATTTTTCAGGTTCATATCATAAAATTTTTCATTTCAACTTCATAGACTGAGGCCAGGGGCAAATCTGCCCCTCCCACTTGGAAATGATGCAGAAAGAGTAACCAGGATTCAGGACTGTTCAATATTTCCTTGCCTTCTTTACTAACGTGATTCTTGCTATACTTAAAGCTGTATTCATCCTGTGGTATCTTTGGCACTAGGAGCCACAACAAGACATTATTTAACACACACAAAAAAATCATTACTTAGTTCAGAAAAACATATTTTCTAGGCAGAATAATTTGTCTGCACAAGAAAAATAATGCCAAACAGCATATTTGAGTTCTGGCATCTGTGGCCCAGTTTCCATGTTTCATGGTTACCAGCTTCAGGCTGCATGGGACGGAGACCATCATGCTTCTGGGCCAAGGTCCTTGCTGGCCTCACAGCACCACCAGCCGCGCAACTTGCCCTGCAGCCATGTGGCAGGACTCCCAACTGCAGCCCCTCCCCTCCTTTTCAGTCCCAATTTCCCTTATTTTATATTTTTCCTCTCTTTTCAGGTGCTTTTGTCTGCCTTCCCATTTCTGGTGCCCCAGGGCGCAAAGTTTTGCTTCTACCAGCCCCCTGCTAACACCAGCCTCCCCCATCTCAAGATGTCATCCCCTACTAATCCCCCCAAATCCCCTTCTTAGTTGGAGCTCCTCCCAGATCAGAAACTCCTATAAATAAGGAAGCGAGATGGCAGAAGAGCAGTCTAGGAGTTGCCTTAAGATGGCATCATTAGCTACAACCAGCAGGATACTAGGGTGTACTACGTGCTGCTTCAAACCTAGCAGGCATGGCAAAGGGCTGGCATTGAGAGCCACCATGGGGCAGAGTAGGGCTGAAAGATACAGCCCTTTGCACTGCCAGTTGTACAGATCCAGCAGAGTACAAGCAGCAGCTTATTTTCCACACCACTGAAGACACCTGGATAAAAATACACTGCAAGTAAATTCTCCAGTTAGATGTTTATGCAAGATCTGGTGGAGAGGAAAAGCTGCCAAAGAGACCTCAGACGATACTTAGGAATTGTATCAAGTATTGTGTAGAAATTATAGCCTCCCCCATGTTAATTTTTAACCAAGAATTCAACAACTTTTGCTACCACCATCAGCCACTTCCAGCAACAGCAATTACACAGCACAAGCAAAAAAAGTCATATGAAATCATCCACTTTTTTCTCAGGTTGTCTTTTTTTCCACCTCTCCTCAACTGAGGAAGTAAAACAGCAGTAATGGTGTATCTACTGGTATCATCTACCTTGACAAAATATTTGGAATAAAGCACCAAAGGTAGAACTGCCTCTTAAAGCATCAAGAGGCAATGGCAAGATCCTGCAAAGCTGATTTCTTACATAAGGAATAAAAGTAAGTAGGTAGCCGGAGAAGTAGGGCTTCCAGCTGTAAATCTTACTGCTTGAGAAGAAAACATCTAGAGCCTTATCAAAGATAGGAGGCATTTATAAGTCTAAAAAAACAGGGCTGCCCTTAATGTGTCATGAATTCCAGTTCAGAACAAAAACACACATATATATATCCAGATACATGATTTGATATGAAATAGGGCCATACCACTATTTATTTAAAACCCAAAGTTTACATATAAACTTAATGAGATGTAGACAGATTGATGCAAGAGGAATCAGAGCTGGCATTCCTTACCTTGAACAAAGCTGATCCCTTCAGGCACAAAAACCAAACAAAAGGGTCTTTTAGTTGAACCTACAGGGTGGCAGAGCCATGTCAGCCTTGCTGCAACCAGGCCCTGGGGTTTCCACCACCGACAGTCTCAGGAACACTTTGCATTCTGCAGGACCACTCTGTGCAAAGCCAGCTGCACTGAGAAGCCTTACTGGGGACACCAGTATCCCAGAAAACCCTTACACAACTCTTCCTTACAAAAAACACAGGTCATTCTTTCCTAATTAGTAAGGCCTTTTATACTGACAAGGTTTACTCATCCCAGCTGCTCTGCATTCTTGTAACGGAGCCCTGAGGGTTTTTTTTCCCCCATTTACCTGCAAAGTACAATTTCTGAGCCATTTCTGCAGAATATTTGCATCCAAACTTTAGCAGGGCTAAAGCTACTCATCCTTAGCTTGGTTTATTTATTTCTCAGTCTTGGTATGGAAATAAATCCAGCAATTATCTTCTGTCCCTAGTCACCTTTTCCTTGCAAAAAAAGAGCTGAGCTGCTTTCCCTTCCCCCAGCCCCTCTCAGCACCTTTTCCTCACTTCTATTTAACATCTGCCCTGTGATTACATGAAACCCTGAAAGATAAACTTTACTGAAACAGAAATGCTTGACAAATAGCCAGAAAGCACCACTGATACCCAAACGTGGAAATGAACAAACCATATTAATGTACTTGCTAGACTGTGTAGAAAGCATCTTTTTGATGGGCGCACATGACGCGCTAAGAAGATTAAAATGAGAGATGAAAATAAATTACAGGGAGCAGAGAAAACAAAGTAGAGGGGGCCTGGGTGTCTCAAGGGGTGTATAATGGGATAGAGAGATTTTCACCTCGAGGTCAGCCGCCTGAATCCTATGCAGGCTCGCAGCAGCTCTCTCAGCCCCTCAGATGCTGTGAGTGATTGGCACTAACTGATATGAAATAAGTTGTTAGCCCGGGCTTATCCCCAAAGGAGTAATGGTCAGACCTTTTCATCCAGAAACACAGCCTTCCGCGCCTCCTTCCTTACCTTCCAGGGGTGAGACGAGCCTGGCTGTGCCAGCTACCCAAACTGGTCTAACCCACGTCCCCATCACTGTATTTGGTTGGAGTATCATCGCAAAGGGTGAGCACCAGCCAGGCAGTTTATGAAAGCTGAGTCCAGAGCCAGCCAGTAACCAGGTAGAATGGAGAGGGGATCCTTCATGTGTCAATGCGAGGACGATGCTTTGTAGACACTGGATAGGGACACATTGCTAGACCTGGCTGAAAACCAGAAATTTTGGGTTTTGGGGGAAGAAGGTGAGAAAAGTATGTTGGGAATTTTGTTGCCTCCAAATTAGGAGTGCAGAAACGCTGAGAATTTCTTGCAGTGCACAAAGTCTGAATGATTTCATTTTGGATGCAGTGGAGTTGAGTATTTCATCTTGAAAAGCTGAGGCGACGTATTTTTGTTCTGACCTTTTCAACTCGATTGTCCTTAGGTTCACTCAGGAAGGCAAGGGGAAGTTCAGGTGTTTCTCACAATAACAGTGAGGCATAGATTTCAGAAAAACAGGTTCAAACAAAAAAACCCAATCATCTCATAGCAAAATGTAACCAAATGTTCACTTGATTCTGAGTTGTTCTTGAAGAAATATGTTGATAAATTACCACCAAAATTAAGATGACAGCTAAAACGCTTTTTATTTCTGCAAAGTGTGTATTTTTTCAAAAAAGACAAATGTTTTAAAGAGGCTCTTTTCCCCAAACCAGTGTTTAATGGCGTAATATGCCAACAGTCTTTCTGCGTGATACATCACACGAGACATTTTAGGTGAAATCCCAGCCCTGCCAAGGTCAGGCCTGGGAGTTCATCTGTGGATTTCAGCCTAGCCTGGATTCCTCTCTAAATCCACGCATTGTAAATCCGTGGCTGTGAAGAAAGGATAATGTTACATTCTGTAACAGACAGGAGCTGCTATACAGCAATTAAGGAAAACAAACAAACCAATGAGAAACTATGATTTTAACTTATATTGCCTGTATGGACTGGTATTGCCCATAATGTTATAGGAAAAAAAGGCACATCTTTTCCAGTATAGCTCTTTCCAGCCTAGGTGCATTTCAGTGGTACGTAACATCTATCTCCATACTGCTGAAGTGCCCCCACCTACTGTCGAGAGAGACAGAGAAGGTGTTTCTTTCAATGCAAATTTAGGGGGCTGACGGCAAGCAGGAGCAGTCCCACTGGCGTGCCAGCAGCTGGGAGGTAGCAGATGTTGCCAGATTTTCGTCTAGAAGCAGCCGGGTGCTGCTGCCCGCTGCCTGGCTGCCTGGTCGGTTGTAACAAGGTGAACCCTGAAAGCTGTTAGCCGACAATTAAAGCAGCCAGACAGGAAAGACAGATAACTGCAGATAAAGCAGGGACCTGAAATGTGCAGTGCTGGCTGCGGGTGCTTTGCCTCGCAGCGCTGTCGGTGGATGTGGGGAACAGCCCGGACTAGCGAGGGAACTTGTGTCCTTCTGGAGATCTCGGCTGCGGACTGCTTGCTGAGATGGTGGGGATTGAAGCTGAAGTAACCAGGGTACCCCTGGAGCACTTGTCAGCGCCCAGCTAAGCTAACACATGAGCAAACCTCCCCTTGGCCTGGCGAGCCTCCAAAAGTGGAGTACCAGTTATTGTGGCGGAGGGAAAAGCAGGTGGCATGATCTCCTCCGAGTTTCACTCATGTACAGTCAGGGAGGCTGGCTTAGACTGGCATTTTAACAGCCACTGCTGAAAATTACAAAGCGGCTAGTTTTGTTTATGGATTGAGTTTTGGCTTATGAGGATGCATGAGAAACCAAGAAGAAAAGAAAAGCGGGGGTTTTTTTGTCATCTGCAAGTTATGTTATGCTATAATGGTTTCAGAAATGATCTATATGTATGTGATACAAATCACAGAAGAAGTCATATTGATGTTAAGTAACTGGTGATGTTAAACTGTGGCTGGGTGTGCTCATGCATGTATACGAATACGTGCGTGGATGTACTTGACTTTATGTGTTTATATGTGCATGCGAGACTGAGCTGTGATACTGCTTCTCTTAATTCTCAGTTGTTGAGGTACTGTAAATCAATTCAACATAAACCAAGATTGTGTGTTGAAATTTTCCAAGATTTCGGGAAGTAAATGTACTGACGCTGAGTTTGTGATGCCCAAGCCACCAGGAGCCACGCATGGTACTCAGACTCCATGAAGTCATGTAGAGGAAACTGCTACTTACTGGAAAGACAGCAGGACCCCCATAACAAAAAGCTTACATTAAATGCTACGATGTGCAAATCTGACCAAAACCAAGTGATCTAGCAGATGTCGTCAGCTCTCACTGTTGTTACATCACTGGTGTTACCCATGACAGAAAACTACTCAAGGCAGAGCTCACTGAGACTTTCAGTGGGTTTTGAAAAAGCCAATCTGTGGAATGTTTGCAAAATGTTGTTGGTTTTTACGGAAAATTCCTTTGCTCTTTTCAGTTTTTTATTCAAAGTGGCACTAAAAAGGATTCCAGTCACTCGTATAAAACAAATCAAGTTTTCAACGGGTAACAAAGTTTGATGATACAGATGAGAAATGAAGTTGAAACTAGGCCCAATTTCTATCATTTAAAACAAGACACTTAGTATAAAACTAGTTCAGGATTTATCAAATGGCAAATCTATGCCATATTTAGCATCCACGTAAGGCTCCCTGTGTCACACACGATTTTAGCAAGCTGATAAAAGCAACTGCTTGTTTCAATTAGGGATTTTTCAGGAGCTGGCTGTAAGCGATTTTAATCAAGATTCAGTGTTTCTGAGTAGAGCATAGCCCTGCGTAAGGAAGGACAAGGATGGTATTGGTGGCTACGTGCCCCCATCTGAGTTCACAGATCATAATCTAAAGCTGGCTGGAGATTGACAGCTCCATTTCCCAGTAGCTTTCAAGGCCTTGAAATTGGTTTTCACCCTTCCTGGGAACAAAAATAAAAAGGTGTCAACTCTTTATGGAAATGTAACAGCGTCAGAACAGCCATTTGGGGGTCAAAATTTTTGTCTTCTCTTTCAGAAAAGGAGGAGGTCAGGACAACGAGAAAGTACGTGAGAAAACTGGGTTCCTGGGCTTGCACCCCTGTGTTCAGAGCAACACTTTTCCTGTCTAATGCAGTGGGGAACCAGGTTTCCCACATCCACAGCTATTATTCAAAGCTCCAGGTTAGCAAGAAAGTTACTCACTGTCTTTGGTCTGTTTCTTTTCCTCCAGCCACTAAATGAGAAATTTAATCAAATCCAATTAATTGCAGGAAAATTTCACTTGGCTGGATGTGTTCAGAGCTGCTTTGCCATCAGCCCAGCCCCGGATGATGGGATTATCAGTGTTTATTAATACGATTCCATTTAACTCTGCTGTTGCTTGATATTCGGAGGCACAAAAATCTGTGCGGCAAAGCCTGTTTCTGAGTGAAAAAAATGCCTCTCTTCCATAAAGTCATTTGCGTACTCGAGCTTTACCGCTCTTCCTCCATGCTACTTAAGTGCAGGCCTAAGCCCTTGCAGGATTGGAGCCAAAATGCACCGAATTCCTGTGCCGTTTGTCGATGTTGCTGACACACAACATGCTCCAGGCTAACATGAGCATGTGGAGTCTCAGCTGCTGTTCTCCATGTCCCCAACTGCCCCGTTGTTAAGACCCCATGAACTCAGAGTCTCAGTTCCTCTGGGCCTTTGCCAGTTAGGAATTGTATCTCCAGGTCATCACCAGATGGGTAATTTTTTTTTCCTTATTTATGCGATAACTTTAATCTGGTTGATTTCTTACCATTCACTACCCAGAGATAGAGAAAAAATGTAATAAATTAAAGTTTGCCTAAGAAATGAAATATTCCTGAAAAGATAATGAGCTGGATTAGGAAACAAAGATAACCGTCAAAACAGTAATTCTAGAGCCCAAACTTTCATATGCCTCCATCAGTTAACCTTCCCCTCCTGTGACATCATCGTCGAATGCATCATCGCAAGCCGCCACATTTGCTGTGTGCCTTGAGCCTGCCCTATGGTGCAAACGCTAGCATTTCCTTCAGAGGCATCCGTTCTCAAATGGCAGTAACGCAGCCTGGCTCCTACTCAAAATGCAGTAGGAAAAGATGGAATCTGGCATGGGATTATTCTACGCTATTTACATAGCAATAAATAAAGCTCAAACTGTTTCCTGAGGATCTGGGACCAGCTGATGTGCCATGCAGGCTCCTAGTTCCCCAGGGGAAGAGCTGTGCAAGTGCTTTTTCCCTCCCTTTTCTGTCATATGCTGCTCTTTACTGAGCTGGGCAGGGTGCATGGCTTGGCTGCCTCTAGCCCCCCCAAATTAATGCCCATTAACACCACTAACTGTGTTCCTACAAACTCCATTTCATGTCTAATTTTAATAGAACCTGCTTCAGATACAGTAAAGCATCCAGTTAGCCCAGGTACTTTTGGGAAGGTAATGGACAGGAAGGATGCTTGTAAAAGCTGAAGAACAGCCCTAGTGGGAATAGAATTGGTAGGATTCTAGATTTAGTAAAGGATTGCCCTGATCACTTCTAGCCTATAGCTAAATAAGGAATTATGGAGACACAGTAATGCAATGGGGTGGATAGAGGAGTTGATGAGCTTGAGATCTGAAACATTCCCATGCCCCCTGCTCTCTGACCAGGAGAAAGTCACATTTAATGTCTCAGTCTTCCTATTTATATAATAGAGAGAGTAATACAGGCTCATGTTTGCTAAATCTTGAGATTAGAAAGGAAGGGTAGTAAATATGGGCAATCTACTTTGACTTAAATTGAACTTTTAAAAAAGCCCTTTTAAATAACAATCTAATGCACATTATATGTCTAGATATATATTTCACAATAGCTTTTAGAAATACATGTCATGGCCTTTATTTATGATTTAATTGTGCTGGTGTCACTGTGACATGATTTCATTTGAATTATAACTCCAATGGGAAATTGGCATGTCACCTCAAAGACAGGCAAAGTCTTTGGGTGACAGTATAAGAGAGAGAGGCAATCTGGGAAGGAGATTTCAGAGCTGTGGTAAAATTCATGTGAATTGATATAGTGGCTGGACCTAAGTGACACATTTGACTTTCTGCACCGGTCAACAATGATCTATAGTAGCCCAGTTCTGAAACTTTCTTGGTTTCTTCTTGTCTTCTCATATGACTTGGCTTGACCCCCAATTGTCTCATCCTTTATCCCATGGGAATCTCCCATCTAATTTTCAATACCAGTACTTTTATTGTACAGTTCACTAGCCTCTTAGCTGAAAAACTAAACTTGCACAAAGTAAGTTAAATAAGTATTTTTGTGCATCTCTGGGAAAGAGTAGAAAAGGGGCAGAAAGAGGCAGAGTCAGCCTCCTGTTACTCAGTCAACTAACAGCCAGTCAGGAGTAGAAAATAGAAATAAAATATCTTTAATACCACAGCAAGATTCTCAATAAATACAGAAATTTTTGTTTTTTCCATACTTTGATAGGCACCCAAGAAGGACTTATGAAAAAAAAGAAATTAGAGAGAACTCAAAGACATTAAATAGGCAAAAATTTTGGTAGCACTCTATTGCCAGATAGAGCTACTGTATTATTCTCCTTCATACTGCTGTTTCTTTGTCTATAAATTCTATAAGAATTAAAACTTTCAGAAAGAGGGTTGGCCTAAATATAGCTAAAATGCCAAATGACTGGAAGTGAGCCCAGGAAAAGGAGTCTTTGCTTCATTTCTCCTTGAATGGGTCACTCAAGACAAAGGTTGGCAAAGCATGCAGCTGCGACACGCTTTTTTTCTTTGCAATTCCATTATTTATTCTAGCATTTATAAAATGTATTCTTTACAGCATATCTGGGGACATATAAAAAATTTAAATCTACAAGTATTATAAACCTCTTTAGACTACTTCCTTGGAAGAAAACTCTTTACTTTCCTCACAATAGCTGTTCTGTAAGGCAGAAATGGAGGAAGCAGACAGGCTTTGTATCATGGGCTCATATTCTTTTCAGACCAATGGAAAAAGGAAATTCCAACAACTGGGGCCACCACACCCCAGCAATGCCTCTTTTACAGTCCCAGGATTTAAAGTCTAAGCTGTAATGCCCATGGTTATAGTAATTGTTCTAGGCACTTCCAGCTCTAGCTGTTGTGCGCTGCCAAAGCAACATGGCTCACAGAGAGACATCATCCACAGCCTGAACTGCTCCCGTAGAGATAAGGAGCCCAGTGCAGACACTGGTGTGCTCATTTAATAGACTTTCTTTAATTAACAGTGCTAAGTAAGCAGACAAGGGTGCTTCAAGGCTCGTGCTACCCAAAGTGAGCTGTAGGCATCACAAGTAGTAAGTCGCAAAGGAAGGATGAAGCAGGAGGAAACAACACTCAGACTGGACTTCAATCCTACCTGGGGGACCAGAAGCAGGCATGAAACTGGTAAACTCGCTCTTCCCCAACTATAATGTTTTAATACTATGACCAGGGGCTATCCCTGTGCAAACTCTAGGTGATGCTCCTGTCTTAGCAGCACTCTTGAGGAAAGCTAGCAGAGCCAAACAGGCAAAGTTCTTGCAATCATCTCTCTTGACGTACATCTGTTAGGACAGCTAATTGTTCCAATTATCATCAGTTCTAACAATTTGATAAATGACTGCAAATATAGTTCATATTTAGTATTAGTTTTATTTGTAAATATCTTAGGAAGATGTTGGAATAAAAAACTCAATTGTTATAAAATGGTACAGTATCTCAAAAATTGACAGAGGATTATGTGGACATCTTCAAATGACAATGTTTTTTAACCATCTATAACATGCTTCTTATGCCTGTAATGTCCTGACATCTATTAATCATTTATTAAACTTTTTAAACACCACACCTGTTTAAAAATCTGAGCTAAATAAGTCCATGGGAATTATAAGGAGTAGAGAGAAAGGGAAAACTCACTGATTTAATGAAGAAGTATTCTTAATGTCTCCAGCAATTTCTCCCAGTAGTAAGGTTATTAAAAGAGCCAAGACTGGGAATTCACTGGCTGACTGAGGGCAGTGGCACACACCAACAACAGAAAATCTGGGAAAAAACAGCTTTGAATTTTATTTTTTTTTACAGGGTAACATGATAACCCAGGGAGAGGCTATGTGCTGCTTAATACTGGAAAGTTTGAAGATACATGTGTTTTCTGAAAAGCACAAGTTTTTGACAAATATTTGTCACTTGGAAAATAGCACTACTTAATCAGTCAAACAAGGTGCCAGTGGATGAAGCACAATGTGCTGTTCCTGCAGAAAACAGGAGACGAGTTACCACATCAAACTCAGATCTCTCACACTGTAGCACAAGAGCATGACTAATAGGTTGGGTCAAAATATTTACATTTAAAAATATTAATTTGCTTCTTCCCAAGAGGCTCTCCAAGCCTTAATGCATTGCTATTTTTATTTCTTTGATTCATATCCTGGTAACTCTAAACAAACACATGCTTGCACATTTACAGCCAATCTAAACACCCATTAAAACCATGTACCGTGTAACCCCCTGCTTCCTTTTCCTATCCACTTTATCATTTGGATCAGTGAGCTGGGGACACATCTCACCTACTTGATGGTGAAGCACCTAATTCAAACCTGAGGAATAACCCTGTACTCCTCTCACATGGTATTTCTGCAAACAATTTCTATCCAAGAAGGGTGGCATGCAGCTAGGCTTGGAGACACACATTTCTGTTTTCAAGTAGCTAATGGAGAAAGAGGCAATATGGAGAAGGGCAGGAAACTTAAGCTCCCCTTGTATAGTTATGCTCTGGCCATGCTGGGTTTCTGGTGATCCCAAAATAAGATACCTGGGGTTGTTTCTCCATGAAGAGACTGCTGAGTTTGTAGACTTCTCAGTAGGTTATCTGGATAAAGCTGCAAGCAAACGCCTGAGGCTGGCTGCTTCAAAGATGCCAACTGCAGATTGAATTTGGGTTATTTCAATGTGTTCATTCATTCGCCATCACCGTGTCTGCCCTCTTTCAGTCAGCTAAAGCTTGGCATCTCTGTGTGCCAACTCAGTGTCATCCAGTAAACAAGAGTTGTCCTACCAGTGACCTTTTTAGTCTCTGTTACCACTCTGAATGATGTCCTTGGGAAAGGGACCAAACCCAGAGGGCAATGGTGTAAAATGTACTTAGAGATTTTTAAATCCCCTCATTCAAATTAGAAGTGGATTAAGTACTATCCTGGGCAGTTACTAATCTGATGGATATTAATTCTAACATTATTCATAGAATTATCACAAAATGAATGCAATTAGATCATATAAAAGATACCAGTTCCAAATCAAGTGGCATGTTAAAATCAAATCACATCAAAACCTAGCTCTAAACATTTCTACAGCAGGGAATCCTGTTAGGGGAACCCACCAGCTCACCTTTTTATCAGTTTATGATCTCTTTCATGAAAGACTTCCCAGAAAATTGTTACCAAGAGGCCTCAGAAAAACCTCTGGAAGCTTAGGAAGGTTTCTGATCCCATGTCTGTGGGACCAAACTCATCCCACCAATGCCACAATGACAGAGATGCACAACAGGCCCAAGAACACAACAAAATGATTTACATACCAGGTTTGAGAGATGGTTTGTATCTACTGCACACTTAAACCTTGCATGTGGTGATTTTATTTTTTTACTCAAACCACAATCTCTCTGCTACTAAGGGAAAAAATATTTTAATGCATTAAGTCAACTCTTTTGCTGCATCCGCAAATAGCCATCTGAGATTTACATGAATCTTATCACATGCTTATTTTATCTTCCATTTTTGGTAACTGCTCCTAACAGGGTTACTCTGGAAAACAGCAGCCTCTCCCTACAGGCTCCACTTTCCAGGGAAATGAGAACAAACAGTCCCTCTGCAGTTTCCAAGTTTTCCACAACACTGGTGCTGCCAGGCTTGCCAGCAGGGTTTCGGAGCGGCGGTGTACACCACAGCTTGACAAACGATGCACAGCCAGGCCTCCTGGCTGAAGGCTTGCAGAGGGGTTTTTTTTCCCCCTCCTAAAGCTGAGTGGCAGAATGATGGAAAGGCGCGCTGGCCCTGTTCTGCATCACACGTCACTCACTGAGCTGGGGGACAGCCGATGGTGAAGACTTTAAAAACTGTCTTTTTCCCTCCAACTGCTTCTTCCCCTCTGCTCGCAAGCCTGCCCCAAGCCCTCTTGGAGGTCTACACCACCAGATGCAGGGGAGTGCCATGCCTGCACCCGCCTCCCTCGCTCCCAGAGGTGACCTCAAAAGGAATAATAAATTGCATGTGCGAGATCCTTACGCATCTTTATAAGGTATAAAGATGCACAAAAGGATTTGTTCCTGATCTGCTAGGTTGTAAGGATTTAATAAATATATTTAGAACCAGTGCCTCTTGCTCTCTGTGAGGGCATTTTGGTTTTTTTTTGTTAACGGATTAGTGGGGTTAATGATACCACAAATGCAGTTAACTCTCTAATGTCAGAGGACATGACAGCTTGCAAGGGGCCCTGCAAACACATCTGCTTGACTTCCCGGGCGGGAGCTGCACTATTGATATTACCGGAGGTTTTCCATTACCTGGGGTATCCCCCCCACCTTGGGGGACCAGGGAACCTGCTGAAATGAGGATATAAAATGGGAAAGCAGTTCTACTCAAACTGTTGCAAGTTTTGGGGACTGCTTTTATGCTAGGGCACCCGGTGGAAGCTTGTGCCTGTGAGACATGGCAGCAGGGAGAAAGAGGAGCAACTTTCCCCTGCATGGCCGCCCTGCTGCCCATGGTGCCGCTGGAACACAGAGGGATGCCTCCATGGCTTGAGGAGTTATTAAAAAGGAACAGAAAGGAAACAAAACACATCACCTAGCCTGACAAAAACATGTGGACCTGGCTTAGTTGCCCAGGGTAAAATAGGTGCAGCATCACTAATTGACGTTGATCTCACCAACGTGAGGTGGGGTGTAAGTGTCAAGGTCTTCAAGCAGAAAAGCCTCTGGAAATGTAGGGTGTTAACAGTCTACTTAGAAATAGCAGTAGAGATTGGGTTAACTACAAAAATACTTAAAGCTCTCTCCACCTTGCGAAAATTTAGTCCTTATTTTTATGACAAAAGACTTCCTCAGCTGCAAGTGACAGCAACACGTTCCTCACTCCAGGTATTTATCTAATATAATTAAGTGTGGAGTAGGGTATAACATTGCTGAAATGCAATATAAATTAATTCTACATTCATAATGTATAGTCACAAGAGTGTATATTCATCACTCCTCAATTTTTTAAGCATATTTTGGCACTTTTCTGCAACAATCTCTTATCTCCCTGGTTCTTTGCCTGAAAAGTAACATCTAACTAGCCATTTATAAATGTTTTCTATCTATAGCGTCGTTATACCCCTATATATCTTCTCCATTTCCATGATGCATATAGTATATGTTTTCCACTTGGTAGGAAAACAGATGAGCAATGCTTTTGCTCCTGCAGCTGTTGATTATGCAGAGGGGAGGTTGCTGCAATTTTCCCAAAGGGAGCTTAGCAAGGTTTCTTTTCATTTCTTTTTTGTGGCCTGCCTCTTCAGCCAGCAATTCACTCAGCACCTTGACCATGAATCCCTTGTAAATTGGCATTTGCTCAGCCTGTTTTTAGGCACAGTACTTAACACTGGTCTTAGGACGTTTCTAATTACTGAATGAGGGGCACCATGTGACAGGTTTATAGTTTATTATACTGGGGTGGGCCAAGTTGTAACAACATTTTGGGTCAGGCCAGGGTCTCAAGAGATCATTAAAATCTGAAGTAGGCCACTTGACAGTAAATACCAGCACAGAACTGAATTTGATTCCCGTAGTTCTGAAAGAAAAGAAAGCCAACTCATTAGCTAGCTGCCCGGCCTGATTTCATATGGTATTATTACTTTGTTCTTTTATCTGGCACAACGATGTGTTTGGATATTTACTGGTTGTTAGAAAAGACCAAGGCAAAGAAACCTTCATGTGCTAGTGGAAATCATGCTCTGGCTGGTGATAAAGCATTTATTTTCTATTTCACTTTTTTAACAACAATGACCAAGAAAAAGAATAAAAAAGGAAAAAAGATCTGCTTCATGAAAGATAAGGATTGATGAGCTGGCTTCCATAAGAACAGAATCTTTGATCCTTTGCCCAAATTTGTATCAAATTTGCTGAGATCAGTATTTTCACTTCCCCTTTCCACACAGCTCCTCTGAATCACAGGAGACACCAGTAGGCGTGGATCTACAGCATCACCAGAGATGTTAAGTAAACACACCTTGGGGCTCATCACTGTTGTTTCTGTGCCTCTCTAATGTCACTGGGTTAAAAATCAGGGCTGTTAAAAACTATACCTCTTCTGAGTACAAAGAGGCTGGTTTAGAGATATGTGGAAAAACATGGGTTATTTTCCTTAATGTATTCTTGTTTGCTAACTTATTTCTGTAAGTTTCTAAATGAAAACAAGTATGTACAAATATGTATTTGAAGACTATTCTATAGGAAGACAGCTAAAACAGGCCTAAGTTAACAAAACAGCTTTGCCTTATCCCTTGCCCACATCTGAAAGCTATAAATTGGAAACTAAATAAATGGATAGAGAGGTAGAAAGGACTGGACCAAGCCATGAGGTTTGCATCTAGATATGAATTTTCTCCAAGTTGCTGAAAGCAAATCAAGAATGGATTTTTGAATTGAATTTAGAGAAATAAGGCTAGGAAGTCTTGCCAGGGTCATACACTGGAAAGCTACTTACTCAAAATAAAAGTGCCCCTTCTAATACAACTTGGTTGGTATTAAGGTAATTAACTCATCCTTCCCTCCTGAGTCTTCCATTTCCTCACAGGCATTTCTGCATTTTCTTTTGATCTGTGCTTTCACCTCATGGCTGCCCTGGTCATGTTACAGTGCGTCTCCTGGCAGCTGCTTCTCCCACGGATGATTTCTACTCATCAGTGAGCCTGTGGCCACCTCTCACCTCCTGATGTCAGCTCTCTGGGGTGAGGACCTTCTCCATCACCCTGCGCAACAGTGACTTCATTAATGGGTAGGCTCAGTGAACACAAACAATTATCCAGTGATAAATCATTAACGCCACAGGGGATGGCTCCCATGGGATGACCAAACGCACCACCTCACCAGTACCACATGGGGAAGCCCGTCCCCCTCTCCCATCTCTCCTCTCCATCCCTGCTCCCACTGTCTGGCTGTTGCCCCCAACACCCAATTTGCCAGTGTTTTAGCTGAGAAGGGGAATGGGAACAAGTGGCTGAGGCAGGCAGGAGGGGAGAGGAGGAGAGGGGAGAGCAAGCTGGCAGCCAGCAGCACTGACCCACGAGACGGGTGGAACTGTAACCTTGCAGAGGAAAATAGACACTGGGAAATCAGATCTTTTTTTTTCTCAGAGGCCTAAAATTAAAGCACCCGGAAAGACATGAAACTATGCCTAAGTGAGAAACCAAGTCAACGGAACAAAGCCAATTTAAAATAACTAAGTAGGTTTGGTCCCTAAAGCTCACGAGTTATCGACATGAAGTCTCTTTCTCCATCTCTTTGATTTTCCTGAGGATCACTTCTACTGCCTTGCTCTGCACCACTTTTGCACCAGTGCACTCCAAAGGTCCCCTTGCAGAGTAAGACCTGACAGACACTGAAGCCGAGAAACATGCTCTTTGCCCTCACGGTTTATCTTGCAAGTGGGGCAGCGGACTCTTTTGGTGCCAAAAAGGGAATATTAAATTAATCCAGGAATGCACTGAAGCGTTCGGCATGCCTGCCGCCAACCTGGCTGAGCTCAGTCACAAATCACAGAGCTCCCTTTTTTGCCTGTCCACAAGTACAATACAGTGATTTAGACACTGTATATTTTTCTGTTACGGCTGACAAAGTAGCCAACCTTCCCTAAGCCTGCAAAGAGTTAACCTTGGCTAGCAACAGAGGAGGGGGAGAAAGCAAGACAGCTCATAGGGTGGAATTAAACCCCCGTGCTATTAAAACCAGTAAGGTCAGTATTGCTGCTTGTTGAGCTTATAACAAGGCCTAGATTTTCCAAGCGTTTTCCATGACCTTGTCTACTTCAAGCAAGGTGCTCCTGTAGTTGGTCACACTTGTATAGAAAGAGACTGGGACTGAAAGCGAGGAGAGGGAGGGAGGAGAGGGGGCGAGAGCTTGAGCCTCACCCTGAAAAGGATTACAGCACGTGCAGTTTTATTTCATGGTCTGCCAAATGCCCCTTGCTGTGTCTCTGAATGGAAAATGGGATAGAAGAGTGAGCTGGAATTTACAGAGCCTTTGAAAAGCAACTGGTGTCAGCATGTGCTCCAAATATGCCAAGTACTTGTTTCAATAGAGAGAAGGCCTCTTTTGGCTTTTATGGGGCACATGACAGTAGGCAGAAGACAACAAACATTGCAGTGCTGCGACCCCAGCAGAGAGAGGAATCTTCCCACATCTCCCCACCTACGAGGCAAACAGGAGGAAATACAATCGCAGCTATTTTTGTCCGGCGTGCATCTCACGGCAACGCTGTAGCCAACATTTGCTAAATACAGCTTAAACCCCACACCTTTCTTGGACAAGATGGGAACGTGATGTAGCTTGCTGGGTTCTTACTGGGTGCTCAGCCCCTTCGAGGCAGTGGGTCTGCGTTGTGTCTCAGTTTTTTCCTAGAACTGGGAGGGACAGAATTTTTTTGTTTGTTTCTTAAGGTTATACATTTGTTTCATAACCCTACACCTGAGGTTTCCAGTACCAGCCCCAAGAAGTGAGAGCTGGCAGCAGGAACACCACATCCATTGTATGGGCATCCTACATGGTAGGGCTGTGACCTTAGCTGGACTGCATGGGTGGGAAGAGTCTTGGTGGTTTTAAAAATGCTTTCAGCTGAACAAAGCCTTGTACAAGGTAGTGCCGGACAACACGTATAAGCACCCACTGGTTCCTACCAGAAGACAAAGCCCAATCCAATGGAAGTGCCATGAGCTGCGAGAGGAGGTGAGATCTGGGGTGGCTGTTAGGCAGGAGAGGAATTCAGGCAGAATGATATCCATGTGTTTATAGGGAATTTATATGTTATTATTCCTTCTCCTCCCGAGCTTTGTTTATTGTTTTTGGAATGGGATAAAGAGAAGAAATTTGGGCTCAAAAATAACTTGCATGGTCTGATGTACAAAGATAATATACATGACAGCCTAAGACACAGATTACGGGAACACACAAATATATATTTAATGATGTATTATTTTTAGACACATAAGAAGTATGGAGAGCCTGCTCCTCCAAGCAGGGGAGCAACTGTACTCAGGAGTGATTTACTCAACTTCAATAAAAGTAGAGTGACATTCATGAGGACCCTTTGCATGAGGCTTTGAGCACCCCCTTTTTGCTTGAAGAAGAATCAAGGATGGGCTTACAATACTTGGCTGGATGGTAGCCCAGCTCATTTCGAGATCTAGCCCTGAGCAAAGCCTGTGCTTCTTCCGACAGGCCTAAAAAGCGCTTGTCTCTCTGTAGCGGCTCCCTGTTTCTATGGCAGTTGTTGAGCTGTTAAGGTCTTTAAAGAATGTCACTTCAGATGATTCACTTTCAATCACAGTGAGCCTAAATGCAAAGTTAAAAAGGCCATGCATGTGTGTGTGTATGCACGTATTTGTGATCCATGGCAGCCTTGATGAATGCATTGTTTTACAGAACAAAAAGGTTGGATGCTCCTTTTTGAAGCAGATACGTTAAATCCAAAAGCACTGATGATGTTCCTAAAACTAAATATACTTCAAGAAATGAAAAGGCTGAGATTCTCCTAGTAGTTTCAGCTTCCTGGCACTATTCATAATGTAGCTGTTAATGCATGTATATTAGTGCACAAAAATAAGTTCCTTATGAAAAAAAGAAGGGGAGGGTGAACAGAGGAGACAAATACATTAAAGAAGAAAAATTTCACCCCCACTGTCATGCCTTTTCTCACCTTTTCCTAACAAAAACCAGAATGTTTTGGATCAACACAGAAATGTTTCTGTCAAAATGGAAAATACTTACTTAAAGCTTCAAATGACTGAAAGTAATGTCCTGTAACATAAACTGCAAGGCCACTTTTGTTCTAGCATTGGGAAGGTCTGTGTCAGCAACCCACCCTCCTGAGAGATCTTGCTCTGTAACCATCCAACAGGCAAACCACCGTGTGCAAAGATAGGAAACTGCCACACTGCTAGAAGTTCCTAAAATCATAGTGAGAAAGGGGGAAAAATAACATTTCAAACTAATAGGGAGTTGCAGTATTTTTCACATTGAAAATTGCCTATAAATAAGTCATTATTTTCTATTTACATTGAGGCATAAAAATATTAACTTCACTGAGAAACCATGATAGGGTGCTATGTTCAATAAAGTAGCTATGTTGTTGTAATTGAAAACAAATACTGGTGAAAATGGATCTAAATAGGCTTGTGTTTCATTTGGCAAAACTTTGACTTTAACGAAATGTGATATCGCAGTACCTTGCAATGGACAGGACTAGAGTTATAGTGTGAAAGTGTGGAACGGGAGGGTGGATATGCCTGAAGGTGGTCTTCACACATTACATACTAACATTTTCCTTGCCTGTCCTCTTCTGTATTTAAAATAGTTTCAGCTATGAAATGTGATCATGACAAAACACTATCGATACTCTCATGCTGTTTGTTCAAAATATGGAACACAAAGGGACAAAATTTCAAGTGAAAGAAAATGATGATGATGACAGACAGACTCGACAGCTAAATGTGCAACAGCATCCTACAAGGGCTTTGCTGTCTAGTCTTCCAGAGCCAAGCGCTGTCAGCATACTTTAAATGTTAAGTTTCTCCACATAGTGCGTGGTTGCTATGATCAGGGTATAGGAAACCGCGCATGGTGCCATCTGCATCGGTAACACATTTTACAGCGCGTGCCTTGCATTTAACTCTGCTCTGTATGGGCATGGATGTTACATAGGTAGCATATTGTATACATGGCTATGCAAATATACATGTATATGATCCTAATTTCATATCTATTTCTCCCATTCTGTTATATGGAGCTAGGCGCAGGTAAAACACCAATCCGGGCTCAAAGAGAAAACATGTATTTCTTACAGCTACATCCTTGCTCTTCACCTTAATGCAGCATTGAATCTCTCAGGTCTGAAGAAGAAAAACAAAATCTGGTGTGTTTTAGTTTCTGGCTACCAGCAGCCCACGTGCATTCAGGTTACGAGCTTCCCAGAGCCCCCTGAAAGATGGCTTTCCAGTTATTTCCAGCAGCTTTAGCAGGGGCCGGATGCCAGGCTTGCACTATAGATGTGTCCAGAGTCCCCCCATGACGGCACCACTGTGCAGAGCAATCCCACAGTCCCCCCTTTGTGACTTTTCTCCATAACAAACCACGGTCTAGACAGGACCAGGCTAGAAATTCCCATCTTCCTGCTCCAGCCAGCCAGCATTTATGATCACCTTGAATGTAATGCTAGCTTGAGACCTCTGAATAAATGAATTGGCGCAGCTAAAGCTCTGCTGAGAGCTTGCTACGCTCCGGTCAGGCTCTGTCAGCTTCTGGAAAAAAAAATTTGCTTTCCAGAAAAAGTCTTCGTTTGTCAACAGAAAATAAAGTCTAAGCCATAAACCACACCAGGCAGGGGTTAGGGTGGAGGATGCTCAATGGGGTGCTGGAGAATTGCCTGCCTGCTAGCGTCCCTCCTGCCAGGCTTTTTACTGATCCTGCTTGAATTCGGAAGGGGAAAGAAGGGACAGGGAGGAAGGGGACGAACATTTCGCCCCGGATGGCAGGCAGGGCACTGTGCAGTCACGCTACCTGAATAGGAAACCCAGCCTGAGCGAAACAAAACCACAACCAGGCAGCTTTTCCTCATTTAAAGGGGCTCAGCTTGTTTTCTAACAAGAACTAGCTTTTCTTGTAAAACCCAGGCATGGGTAGCTTTTCTCTCTGCTCCAGTTCCTTGTGTTGGTTAGGGAACTGCTGCCCTGCCTTGTTGCTCCATCCCTACGAGGCACAAGCGCTTAGCCCAGGCCAGGCCTGTTGTTTCAGCATCCCGAGGGGACTATTCCAGCTGCACACCCTCAGCCAGAAGATGAAAGCTTGACCGACTGGATTTAACAAGTGGGAGCCCAAATTCTCCCTCCCTCTCCTCTCCCCTCCCTCATTTCTTTCTTTCTGGAGGCTTCCAGCAAGCAGGGATTATTGGAGTAGGATTTTGGGAGGCACCTGACATACAATAACTTTTATAACACAAGCCTGGGCTGACGACCAGCTCCCCCTCGCTGCCCAGGCTCCACAAACACTGCCGAATAAAAGTAAACCACTCACGCCAATGAACAGTTTGATCTTTACAAGATTTCAGAGCTGTTCCCCATAAACCTAAGGGCTCTCTGGGACTAAGGGAGATCTTGTTTGCATGAGGCTGAGAGGTCAGCTGGGGCGACAGGACACTCAGCACCTCGTGGGGTCAGACCCTTCCCACCCTAGGCGCAGCCGAGCTGGGTGCTTTGCCATCAACCCCAACGGTGCTGCCGTCTCACCCATGACGTCCATCACGGCCGATGGCAGGGGCCCAGCTGACCACAGCAATGTTAGGTTGTGTTTGGAAATAAGCCAGATCTCAGGGTTCATTATCCTTTGCAAATTGCAGGGTGGGGGTGAGGGGAAAAAAGAAAGAAGAGGAACCTTGACCACTTTAACGGCAGCAGGGCAGTATTTAATTTTCAATCAAGTACCTAAAACAGATTTCAAAGGGCATTTAAGCTGACAGTTTTATTTTCTCAGGGAGTAGGAGGAAAGATGAATAAGCAAAGAGTCAGATCTTTCTCAAAATAATTGCAGCCTTGACATATCTGAATTAGTTTGTAAAAGAAAATTCAGGGGCAGTTGATCTTATTAATTAGAGCTGCACCAGGACTGTAATACCCAGTTACTCAAAGGCACCCTGGAGCTACTAAAATAAAACAAAACAAATCTTCCTTCTTCTCCACTGAATTCGGAACATACTCCCCTCCCTCTTCCCTTTCCCCATTTTAAGTAAAAGTCATAACGAATACCTTCAGTCTGGAGGGGGAAGGGAAGAAATATCTATTAAAAACATGTCATGAGTTCCTCCTCCCACCTTACATGTTTCATTGCGTTTCTGATGGATTGCACTGTTGTACGTGTAATAGGGTTTGTTACAAATGAGTGAGAAAACAAGTATCTCCGCATTTAAAGAAGCATTACTTAAACACTATTAAAATCCTTTTATGTTGGTTTTTTTTTTCCAGAGGAAAATAAGCAGTATTCTTTCTGACTAGGCTTGCAGATGCTCCTTCTCCAAGGCAATAATTTTTCCTTGCAGTACTAAGACACCTCTGTGCAGAGCACTCTGTGCTCGGGAGAGGAGCCTCTGCCTTGGGGAACTTGGAGCCCAAATAGGTGGGAGAAGAAACCCAAATAGGTGGGAGAAGAAACCCAAAGGGCAGGAGAAGAAAAGTGCAGGGCTGAGCCTTGGGTTGCCCAAGGTCACACAGAACATCCCTGCCCGTTGTGGGCCCACACATCGGCGTGTGGCAGAGCTTTACCTTTACGTGGTAGACAGGCACAAGCACAGCTCTGCCCAAAAGAGCTGTGCCAAGTTGGAGCTGAGCTGGGGCTGCAGGGACCCCATGGTCACAGCACCCACGTGTGATTGAAAAGGATGTGTCAAGACTGCATAGCATCGCTGACATATGTCCTCAGGGTTTTGAAGGGCACTGTCTTCTCCTTTTTTGTTTGAAACTTGCACTTGGCAAAAAACATGCTCCATTTCCCCCCAGAGTGAAAATCTTCAGGGAAGTAACAGGGCTAGAATAGAAAATAAAGTTGCTCGTCCTTTCCTGCCTTAACTCGTGATGGATGACTGGTAATGGGTAGACAAACAAAACTGTCTGTAGGCTTGTTTGGGCTTAGATAGCCATGCAATCCTTCTTGCTTTTGGAGCTCAAGAAGAAGACACTAGGAATGGAGAAGCCATGCCTCTTTCTTTTCATTAAAGCCAGGCAGCTGGCAGTAAAGTTGCCTCTCCCCAGGCTGCCTATGTCAGGAAGACCAAGATGAAAGAGGGCAAAGAAGAGCTCCTAAAACAGAGATGTCCATTTAAGAGGGGGATGCTTTGTATGGCAATAAACTAACTGGAAGAGTCAGCAGTGTGTTGAGCTTATGCAGCTCATTTACTAAAATATTTAGAAGCATAATTAAAATTATCATTCCTAGTGAAGGGGGCTGGAAACATCTTTGCTCTTTACATCTCTTTCTTCTGTAATTGAATTACAGCTGTTTTTTTTCCCTTCATTGGCTGAAAGACTTCCAAAGTACCGTGATTTGCAACAGCCAGGAACTGCAGGCCTGACCCTGGAGAAAATAAGAACAGGTATTTGGGAGTAGAGGGGAATAAAGCACATCTTACGTCCTGTCCCTAAGGCCTCCCTGTTACTCTGGAAGCATCTCCTTATCCCAGGCAGCAGGTGGAATTTTTGGGATCACCTTAGGAAAACAGGGCACTACATTTCCCAACTGACGTGGCATCTTTAGGGAATTTTGAACAAAATTTTCAAGCAATGCTTATTAAGGCTACATGACCTGAGAAGACAGACCTCTGATAAACCACCAAGAGGATAGTGCAAGAGAGACCTCGCTAGCTGTGAAGGCATCTGAGACTACTGAAGGAAGAAATAAAATGGTGAACCCACCATCCCACGGAGAGAAAAGCTGTCTTTTCCCGTGAACCTTAGCCAATGCTTTCACAGCAGATGAGAAGGTCCTTTGAAACCCAGCACGAATTTCTCTGTTCGTGCTGGAGTCAAAAGGCAGAGCTGATCAGGCCGCAGGGGACAGTTCTTACATGCTCCTCCTAACATGCTACCAGTGTATATCGATGTGACTGTAGTTAAAGAGAGCTAATTTGTCAAGAACCTGCCATAATCCTTAACATAAGTTAATTATTACAGAGCATTGTTGAGTTTTGGGGTAGTAAACATTGCATAAACTAGACTAACAGAAATGTACTGGTACAGGAAGCATGAAAAAAGCACGTCCTGTGTTGCTGAGATGCTGATGGGGTTGCAGTCCTCCTGTTTAGCTGGACTCTGCCTCGCTGTCACCCCAATATTTTATCAGGAGCTGCCTGTAATGAACAAGAGCAAACAGCTCTTAGCACTCATGTCTTGAGTCATTCTTCTTCACAGGAATACTGATGTTCTTTAAATTTCTAATCCTCATTCTTGCAGAGTTAAACTTGACTTATGCAAACTTGAAATGTTCAAAGTGCAGGTTTTTGGGGTTTTTTTTGTTGTTTTTTTTTTTTAAATAGCAGAACTTTAAAACCAGCCTGTTATTTATTTTCTAAATAAGTATTTATGAATTTTAAGCAAATGCATAGGTTTGCAGGGAGGCTTTTTGACATGGTTTTTGAATGCTGATGTTAGTATAACTGATCTGGAGAGGGTATTAGACAGAAGCAAAGAGTTATTGTTGCTGGAGCATACTTTCATGATGACTGATACTATATCTGTCCAGCTGTGAAAATGAGGGGCTGTATATACATATACATACACTTATATATAAATAAATATATGTATATATATATAAAAAGCCCCCTAATGTTTAAATGGATTGCAATTGTCAGAGATGTTGGAAGTACCAAAGGTATTAAAAGCACAGTTTTTATATATTTTGTCTAATGTTGGACACTGTAATCATAAAAACTGTTCAGTCTCTATGGAAAGCCCAGGCAAGTTTCACAGAAGCAACAAGACAAAAGGCAAACCTTTCTGCACAGCCACATTGCTTTTCTTGGATTTTGTTCAAACGTAAAATGAAAATAAATTCCCATACCCAGGAAGCTGCAGCAAACTGTGGATGTCAGCTGTGAGTCCATCCCTGTGTGTTTTCGATGGAAGCCTCACTCCAGCAAAATCTCAGCACATGCTCAAGGCCCCTTCCAAACATTTTCTTGTAATAGAGTTGTGGACCCTTTGGGAGTAGAAACCCCGAGACTAAAGAAGGACAAAAGGATGTGAAAAAGGAACTGCAAACATCATCTTCCTCGCATAATGCTTTACCACAAAAGGAAAAAAATACAAACCCTACATTTACACCCTTACTGTAGTATGCAACTGTAGCTTGTGGGTCAAAGAGAAACAGACTTGTGGAAATTCAGAGAACGAACTGAAGCATACAAAGGTGATCGTCCTTTGTTATAAAGAGGTATTTATCTCTTCCATAATGTACTCTGTTTTTTTCAGAGGATCATCCTTTCACACTGGAGGTGGACCAGCCATGGTGAGGTGTACCCTGTGGCCCTTTCCAGCCATCCCAGCAGCAGCTGTGGTGATGGACACAGCACCTCCCAGGCAGCAATTACAGACTCTCCCCATTGCAAAGTGCCGTTGTCCAGCACCCACTAACACACAGGAACCCACCTCACTTACTCGAGGTGGTTCCCATCCATTTGTGACCAAAATTCAGATAGATCTTATTATCCCATGAGATTCCCGCTTGCGTCCTGCCCCAGCCAGGGTGATGGACGGTGATGCCACCCTTGGGCTGCTCAGATTGAACACCTGTGCAGCAGGACATGGGGGTACAAGCATCCTTCCCAGCCTGGGAGCAGGTCAGGGCTCCCTCCCCTTCCCATTTACTGGCAGGATGCAGCTACAGCCCGGCAAGGGGCTGCTGGGGCCCAGGAGCTTGAAATAAACACGGTCCCTAAAGTTGAGGTCCTCCACAAGCTGAAGGGGATCTGGCATGTCTCCCTGGCGATGGAGGCAGTCGCCATGGTAACTTCGGGATTGCACACATCAACAGATTTTAACATGTTGGCAGTTTGGAAAGTGACTGTTTAGGCATTCCAATTAGGCCTGATATTTACACGTTTAAAGGTATCACACGCTTAAAATAAAAATAAAAAAACCTAACAGGAAAATCTATTCGAGAGAGGCTAAGCGGTGCCAAATTAGAAAACAAGCCCTAAATATAGCCTTAACAGAGGCACATGTGAAAAAAACAGCATCTAAACATGAGGAGGAAAGAACAGCAAAGAAGGAAAACGAAACTCCCGTTGAAAACAAACAAGAAGCCGCTGCCGCCCACGGCTCAGCAGCAGGTGACACGGCTCTGCCCCGTCCCCTGCCATGGGTCCAGCCCTGACCCCAGCACGGGGAGGCAGCTACGGCCAGGGCTGCCCCGTGCAGCTCCTCCAGATCCCCGGGGGAACCCCTGGGTCCCCGCGCAGCTTCAGCTGCAACTGACCTTCGCCTGTGAAACGCGATCGGTTCAGTGCTCTTCCTGTCCCGCTGCTTGGTACCGGTCTCCACTGTCACCCTGCTTTCGGCGTGCCACGGGAGTCGTGACCATCTGTATGTGCGGGAGAGGTTGGGAAGAAGATGGAGGTTGTGATAGTGGGGCTGGAGCCGTTAAATATGGGGCTTTATCTCCTGAACTGGCAGCATGAAGCTGTGGGGTACATGCTCTAACTGCAGTCTTCAGCTAAGAAGAGCAGCTTTGACTGATACCAACAATGACTTTTAAATTGCCATTTTAAGTTTCAGGCTTAGCTACTCCTGGGAAGGTTCACACCTCTCAACCCTTTTGTTTCACAGAATAATCATGTACGCCTAATTCAGGTTTCCAAGGTGTTTATTTACAACTGGCTAAAGCTAGAGACCTGGAGACAGACCGCCAAATGATAAAGTGATAGTAATTAAAAAGGACTCTTGCAAGCTTTGATCCTGGAGCACCATCGTGTTTCGAAAGGGTGCAAACTCCATCCCTGCAGAGTATGACAGCCCTCCTGCTGTAATTAGAGGGATGACTGTGCACACCATTGCTGAGGAAGAGGAAACTGCCTCCAAATCAAGGAAATCTGAAATAATTTAATCACACTGGGTTAGCATCTCCATGCAGGCAGGGGAGAGGAAAGATCCATGGCCTCAGACATCAGCTTCAAATTTGCAACTGTCTTCCTCACAGCCTTGTCTACATGCCAGCCCTCATTTTGGCAGAGCCCCCTCTTGCCCTGACCAACCAGCAATTCCCACAAACCTGCCGTGTGCTTCTCTCCAGACCTTCTCCCCCTTCTCTCCCACCACTGCAAATTCACAGTATCTATTTGCGCCTTCCTCCTTATTTGTGTCAAGTCCAGACTTAACACCCCCCATCCCATGGCCGTCTGCCACCCCCGGCTACTGCTCGTACCCTTGCCATCGCCCCCTGCCCCAAACTCCCTTCTAGGTGACATCCCTGCCCCAAAGCCACCCTCACCCCCTCCCCTCTCTTATCGTCAGTGATCTTCCCAACTGGATCACTCCACTGCTTTAGCCTGACTTCTGCTGCCTCTTCACCTCAGGTCTTAACCCACCTCTCAAACCCTCCCTTCCTCCTGCTTGCCTTTTTCTTGCCATTCAGCATCTCACTCCAGCCTCCCTGGATCAAAGTGGTGAAAACAGAGCAGCTTTTCAACCATCTGACCTTCCCTTCTATCTCCTCCTCTGCAACCTCTTGTCCTTATAAAATGCAGGAGTGTTTCATCCTTCCCTCTAGCCCATCCATCCATCCATCCGTCCATCCATCCATCCATCCATCTATCTCATCTACCCTCTTCTCACCATTGCCTGGCTCTTTCCTCTCCCTGCAGAAAGATGTCCAGTAACCCTACCTTAGGGAGCACCTCAACACTTGACTGCTCTTGCCTCTTTGAGTAGGGCCCCTCTCTCCTCCCCTCCCCAAATACAATCACCTATACATCCAGCCAACCACCGTCTGGAGCTGTTTTCTTCTAATTGCATCTTGGATGCTCTCCTGCCTTGCACTCAACAGTAAACCTTTCTTGCCAGAGTTTCTAACTAGCTCATCTTGGCCGAAGGTCAGGGCACTGCTCCATCTTGAACTTCCTTGACCCATAAGCCATCCATAAATCACAGTTGAGGACAATTCACAGGTTGGTATCTCCTGTCCCAGTCTGCCAACTTCACAACCATAGCCACCTTGCCTCTCACACCTCTCTTAGCTATCATTTCAAACTCAACTGATTAAAAAAAAAAAAAAAAAAAAAAAAGTTCCTTAATGCTTTTGGTAACCTCTTTTGGTTCACTGTAGTTATTGCTGTGTTAGCCCCTGCTCAGATCTGTATGCTGCTCTCTGGACATCGTGTTCAGCATACATCTCTCTTTATATTCTTGTTTCCTGCCTATGGCTGAGTTACGTACATTGTCTTTGCATGGTATCTCTGTGTCATGCCATGCTAAAATTCTGCATCTGCATCACTGCAACATCCTTTTATCTGGCCTCCTCACTCTTATTCACCCAGGATGCTCCTAGAGAGCCAATGATCCTTGCCCATTATTTTGATCCCATCCCTTTTTCCTCCCCTGTTTTCCATTTCCCTATTGCACAGAATATGGGCTGGCTCAGTATCAAAAGACTGTAAATTTTCAAACCAGCACTCTTTCCAGGAGTTCGTTCTCCAGTAAAAAAGTCTCCACAGACACCTCCTTAGCCCCCTGCTAATGTTTAAAACTTTTCCTTATCACAACATTTATGCAAAACCCGGTAACTGTTAGACTACACTTGAGATCTCGGCCTGTCATGCTGACTGATACCTTGCAATGGTTTGTGTGGGCTGCACCATCTGCCTGCATCTGCCTCGTCTTGTACTCACACTGTGAGCTTCTCAGGTCAGTGGCAATCTTTTGCCTGCACTCAGACTGACCTTGGCTACTTGTGCTTGCCACCTCTAGGTATTTACCTTGTCATAGCTGTCTCAAATTAGCCACCTTGACATAAAAACACAAGGCCTGCCCTTAATATTGGTATAATGTGTCTAACTGGCGTGAAAATAATTTCATTTGATTTGTAAAGAAAGAAGGATGTAAAATCAAAACAGTCAGTATTTTTATCAAATATCTATAAACAGAATAAACAGAATAAATTATTCATGAATGCCTTTTTACTCTAAAACAAGAACTTTCTCTCTTTCCACATACCTTTCCTGCTTAATTAACTACCATATCAATAAGCCAATGAAATTACAGAAAGTTGCATTTACATAATCAAATCTATTTAAAATCAATCTAATTAAATTGGTGCATACCTCTAATGTAGACATTTAAGCCAGTGTAATCCTTACATGCACTGTTTTTAGCTTGCATTGATAAATCACCGTAAACTGATTGAAGCAAAGGATTAAATCGGTTTATGCGCATCTAATTAAGATGTTTGTACTGGTTTAACTAGATCCACGTTAAACTGATTTCTTGAAAGTGGTGTAAGTTTTTTGTACAAACAAAGCTTTGCCTTCCTTTGCTTCTGGTTCCCTTGCAAGTACCAAGTCATGGTCTGCAGGCCATTCACTGATGGGGTCTGAAGAGCCGACAGATCACATGGTGCTAATGACCCCCAGCTCGCTTCCAGGCTTTCAGTCTCTTTATTGCTAGGAGGAACTTCAGATCAGTAAAAACAGCAGGAGAGGAGGAGGAGCGGTCAACCTAAGCTGACCTCTGTCTCACGAACTCACCGGTCTGGTGAGGCTGCGTGAGTGACTCCGGTGAATGCCTCTCCCAACATCTTTTAGTGTGCATCATCCCACAGCGCTCAGATCCTCTCCTGTGAAAATTCCTTATGAATTGGTTAAACTGTGGGATGGCTCATTTAATAACAGAACGGCGCTGTGCTCATTCCCCTAAAAGCCATATGAGAACCTACTCTCTTCCTCCAGATTCAGTGTGCGTGAGGATCACTGTTGCATAAGAAGACAAAGGCTTTGCAATTTGTAGACTCTACTTTCAGTGTTCCCTTATGAATATTAGAAATACTTCTCTTTCACACTGGGCTGCAGGTCCACTGGCACTTCCAAATTTATCTTTTCAATTTCCAGATCAATTCAACTGCAGTTCAATTCAATTTTTGTAGGTTCTTAAAAAAAAAAAAAAAGAGAGAAGAAAAGAAGCAGCCAGTTTTGGGACAATATCTTCTTGTCACACTATCTTAGCTATTGTATTTCATCTATGTTATCCTGCATCTAAGGGCTTTGTTTGACTCAGCTGTAACCTTCCAGAGCTTCTGAATGAAGACAAGGAAAGTCAGAATTTAATCTTTATGCTAAAGCTTTTCAAGGCATTTCAATAGCAACATTTCTTAACCTATAATTTGGCATAATATTGTGGGGTGCATCATGCTGTGGAACTAACTGTTCTTAAATTGTTCTATTTTAACAAGCAAATTTCTCCATTTTAAGGTTATGTCATGGTGAAAAACAGTCTTAATTTTAATGAAATAAATATTTTTCTCTCTTTGTGCTTCTGTGGTGGATGTATCAGCCTAAAGCATTGAGGGTGCCGCTCTTTTTTGCAACAGAATGTCTCACTCATAATTTAATCATTCAGTTGCACAGAGTAAATCTGTAGCCCAAATTACTCTGAAGTGGCTGCCTAGCAGGAGGGACATTTATGTCCATTACATTTCCTTATCCAAGCAATGGCTAAGTACATCTAGGGGATGCGACACAATTTTATAGCTTTAGCTTAAAAGCTATAAGGTCATTAGACTGATCAAGGAACACAAAGATGACTAATAGGTGAGCGTTGGATCCCTTCCAAGCTTATCAAAATACAGGTACCACTGTTATTTCCAGGGGAAAACCCACAAGTTGCACAAAACTGTGGGTTTTTAGGCCAGGTGCTAGGAAGAGCTCAGACACCTGTGATTTGACTTAGAAACAGTATTTTCTTCTCAATGCTGTTGTCTTAGTCTTTGTATGCATGTTACTTATAATCCACTTGCTAGCGTATGCTTAATGCAAAGTGATCTGAAGAGCTATTTAACCTTGTCGCTTTGCAAGCAAGTGGAGATTTATGTCTGCAGAACAGGAAATTCACTATAATGGCAAATGTCTTATGCCATTAAATGGGCTGTTGAACGTTGCTAAACTTACTTGGAAGGAGTTAAAATCTCTACCTTGTTTACTATGATTCGTTACATTGATTACTTGCTTCTTGTCTGAACTTTTTTTGCCAGGAGAGGGTATTTAGACCTAAAAAACAGCAGGTGACGGAACCTGGAAACCAGATAATTGAAGCATAAAGTTCATCCTGCTACTCAGAAAATGATTGCATTTGTAAGTCTGACCTATCCGTGGCAGGAATCTTCAGCTTTAAACCCAAGCACAGAATATTAGCTGAACGCCAGTGCAAGTACAATTACATCAGGAGTAAATCATACGTTAAAAGCTAGTCACGTGTGTGCTTATGTACTTGAGCATCCCAGTCAGCAACATTGGGACGAACGCTTCTGGAGGAATTCAGCTTGCATCTGCAGCACGCTCACACACACAACCACCTGAGAACAGCACACATACTTGTAATCTGCACTTTTTAAAATTCCCCCAGCTGCACGCTAACAAATGTCATCAGATTCAACAGACGGCAAATCAGGTAGGCAAAACACAGAAACCTTTTTGAAAATCTGCCAAAACAGAATCATCTCGAGATCTAGCTGCCATTTAGCGCACAGACTATTTTGTGTGACAGGGATGCAGACAAAACCATGCAAAACGAACAGCTTCATCTGGATACATTTCTAATCAATTCATCTGAATCCTCGATTGTAGATGAAACCATGGTTAGCAGAGTCCTCTACAAAACTAAAGCTAGATCATAAACACTCTGTAAGGTGGTGAAATAAATCTTAGCAGGGAATCAAGATTTATGCTAATCTGAGAGGACTCCTTAGCAAGGATATTTTCATATTCATTGCTTCTTTTTTTAAGGGTACATTTTATAACACCCCTTCATAAAAGGGAAAGCCAAGTTCTGCACAGGAGATCCCTGGCAGGGGCAGAGTCCTTCCCCTGTGCTCATCTCACAGGAAAGTGTTACCTACCTCTGCTCCAGTATGTCAGAGTTACACAATATTTAGAAATGTCACCTGAAGTTTCCGAAACCTGTTGACCTTAAGCCCACTGGCTTATTTGGAGATTTGTCCTTTGAAAAATGTCTCATATATTGACAGCTATGGATATGTCTCAGCTAGGATACGGTGTGCTTTCAAAAAATGTATTTACGTACCATTTTAAACCGCTGGTCTAGGCAGACTAAGTTGCCTTTTGGTGTGATGACTATGTACCATATAAGTGATGCCATATAAACAATATATACACACATAAGTAATATAGATATTTATGTATATATAAACATATAAATTTTCTAGATAAGCAATGCACACACACACACACACATATATATCTCCACAGACATACAAATACCTACCATTAAAAACAAACCAAAAGCTCCGTCATTTTGGTGCATGACTATGCAGGCACTTTGCGTTCCAAGTGCTGCCCAAACATGTGAAACTTTGTCACTGTGATTTATCTGGGAAATAAAACCCCACAAATCCTGCTGTTCATCTTATCCATTGGGATTTCTCACTGCTCTCCCCACTCCTCAGTGCTGCCTCTAACCCACAGTAGCCTAGACACTATTTTACTGTCCCCCTAACCTTCAAATCCTGAGTTTATTATAAAAATTTGGCTTCTGGCTCACTGCCATATTCTCTGTGCAACTCAAGAACCCTACTTCATTGATAACTCTGGGAGTTTCTTTGTGGACAGGGGCACTGGAAAACTCCCATACAATAAGCTTTTTCTAAGATTTCCTTCAACAGTGGAGCATCCGAAATTCTAGTACCTTATCTCAAACCTAGAAACTTCCAGGACTAAAGCCATTTGATTATTTTTTTTTTTTTAATTCTCCTTATGGCTGTTGCTAGATGCTTCAGTGGAAAGGGAGAAGGAAACCCTTATTGTCTAATCCAGCCTCTGTGAAGATGTCATCCCAACTCCAGCTTGTTAGAGAGCAGTTTAAGCCATGGGACCCTAAAGATTTTTATTTCTTCCTGGGAGCATTAGCTTTAAGTATAACCTCTCTTGATAGTCTTTTGCATATAAATGTGCAATCCCTATCTGAAAGTTGCTGAATTCTCAGTCTTAGTGATTTTCACTGGTAACCAAGTTTTCACATTCTGTTTATGGCAAAGAACCCTTTTACCACTTTTGAATTTACCCCCTTTTGATTTCAATGACTATTTCAGCATTCTTATTTTAGCGGATGGGGAAGAGAAGCTCCCATTCAACTTTTTCTATGCTGTTCATTCTCTCATTTTATCTTGAGCCCTCATTTATCTTCTTTCCAAGTGAAACAACCTCGGTCTTTTCAATTGCAAGCATGTAGTGTTACATTACATAGTATAAGACCAGCATCTATCTAAGCAGCAGCAGATAGAAAACATGAAAAAGAATCCTGAATTTAAGCACACAGTCTGCACCATCTGCCATAAATTGTAAGAAGTCAATTAAAAAGTTCTTTAGCCAGTATCAGTAATGTGTAATGGGAACATTTACTTGATTGCTAATGGCTGGGTTTACATGATGTCTCAAAGCATCAGTTGTGAGGGTTGGCAGCAGCACAGCATTAGGACTGTGATCATCTCTATAAATTAAGTTTATGTTGATATAATTACCAGTTGCAAGCTAAAATAATATTTATATTGATCCTAGTAAAATCAATGCTGCACCAGTGAAAACACTCCAAAAGTTCATGCGGCCTGTGTCACGGGATTCCAGCTGTTTGCTTTTTCCAAAAGACGGGAAGATGGAGAAGCCCAGCAGTGTAGCTGGTGCTCAGGGCCTCTGCGGGGGCAAAGCCTGTGCCTTTGAGTCCTTTCTCTGCGTGGAGGGAATGGGGAAAGCCCCAGGGGAATTCAGCCCAGAGCATGATGCAAGAACTGTACAAATAGCAGGGTGTGATGTTTATGTGCATTTGTTTTAGTCCTTCTCTGACATGCATTTACAGTGTTGACTGTGTTGATTCTGGTGTGCTAAAACACAGTGAGTTGTTCTCTCTAAGCCCGTTATGCAAGGATTAGGAAGAGGGGAGCCTGCAGCATTGCCACCGGCTAGGAGCGGACAAGACAAGATGGCCACACTCCTGTCTCTGCCTTGCACCTGTGTTTAATTAGTTTGCTCAGGAGAGAGGTACTTCTCAAAACCGGATCGTTTGCTCTTTGGATTGCTTCACCTCTCCCAGAAAGCTGTCTCTTTGTTTAATAGGCATTTAAAACTTTGCGCTTTTGGGTCTCCAAAATGTCTCACAAGACATCCTTTCACTTTGGTACATACCCCAGTGCTGGCAGAAGTTTACATTAAACTTCAGCTTAATTACACTGTATAAATAACGTTTATACTGCAGGAATAGCTACAGGCCCCAACTAAGCCAGGGCCCTCTGGTGCCAGCCCCTGTACAAAGAGCGAGTTAATAATAGCCCTCGGAGCAAACAACTTAGTGTCTTAATGCCAGGTACCTGAGGTACGGGACTTGCCCGGACAAGGCGCAAGTTACATTTCTGCGACATTTTGAGGGGCTGAGGCAAGGGTTACTGGGGAGCTGCTGTGTTACTAGAAAAACCAGCTGAGCGCCCAGAGTCTCCTGCAAGAACCAGCTGCAGGCTCATCCCCGGCTCCCCGAGCTGAAGACACCCGCCGGCAGTGCCGCTGCCTACCTGAGCAGCAGCTCACACCAAGCCATGCTCAGCCCGGGCTAAGCCCTGCCTTTGGACGAGACCTCGAGTTTCATAACTCCTGAACAAAGGAGAGGGTATGTAGCAATAGGATAATTTTTTTGTTTCTGACTGCTACAAACAACGTGATGTATGAAGAAGAAATTACCAAAAAACAACCCCCAACCAACCCACAACACTTAATTATTTTAAATTAAAACAGCTAAAAAGCAAAACAACAACAACAATCAGGCTGAGCACACTCTTCGAATTGGAACAAAAACAGGAAGCTAAACTCTCTGCTGGCTGAACTCCACTGAAGTCAATGTTTTGCCAGCAAAGAATTTGGCTCCGAGTTTCCCAACAGCAATAATAAAGCAATAGATTTATTGCCTAAGTAAAAGAGCAGACGCTGCTTTATGTATTTCAGTGCTCTGCTCCCAAAGCTTTCCTCCAGGTGAGGCAGCACGACCGCGATGATATGCTGCTAGACCCTAAGGAACGTGCTGATGATGGTCAAGTGAACCAAACTAGTAAAATCAGCTTCAGGCAAAACAGAAATCTGCAATTAAAGTTCCAGGTAAATACATGGCTATGACAGTGAGAGGACTTACAATGTTCCTGCCAGTTCTTACTATGTGTGGCACAGAGAAGAGTGTCATTTGGATAAAGGGTCCCAATCTACCTCTAACTAACAAAATCAGAAATAATCACCTTTTCCACAATGTGCCTGCATGGACACAATTCACGTCACACTCACAGAAGCAGCTCTGACAAGACCCCAGTGTCCATGTCACCAACTCCATTGCACAGCCTACGTAATGAGTTTTTTTGCTTGCATCTGCTCTTCCACTTGGCCAGTAAATCTGTTGTTTCACCATTACACTGCTGTTAGGAGAGCTTGAGCCTCACTCAGGCATCCTGAGGGTCTCGTGTTGCTGTTTGGGGTTGAACTGCCAGAACATGGTGCAAGGGGAAGTCTTCGGAGAAAGTACAGCACCTCTGATCTGTTTTCACCTAGAGAGCTAGTAAAGAACTGAAAGAGAGTAAAAATCACAGCTGTCCATGGGTGCAGGAACACAAACACTAATTCCCACCTCATGGAGGTGGCTGAACTTCCTGGAGACAGCAAAGGTGGTGCGAGCGTGGGCATGTGGGACATGGCTCAGGCAGGGGCCTGGCACTGCCATGGTCCCTGCCACTCAGACCAAAGCAGGAAACAGCCAAAATGTAATTTGGCTGCGGTCCCACCCTGTCAGCTGTACCCCCTCTCCAGAGCGGAGCAGCCATCAGTCTCTGCTGAGTCACCATGGGAAGCTGACAGGGGTCTGCTGATCACAGCCTCCACTTTTTCAGAAGAACAAGGCTGCTGATATTGGGAAATTATGATTTCAGCTGTTTCAAGATCCATAGCATTTTATTCTCTCTCTTAAAACATAACCAGGGGAACCAGAGGAGCAATTCTGAGCCTTGTTAATCAGAAAGGGCCTTTTAAAGTGTCGCACTGTCAGTATAAAACTTTATGAAATTGCGTTATAAATGCCAGGTTTAGACAACTAGCACATTTTAATAATGTTTTTAAATGCAACCTTACTTTCACCCTTGCTAATGAAAGGCAGATAGATAACTGAGGATGGACTACATCATAAAAAGATGCAGAGATGTGACCTTCTTGTATGGGGCTGGAGATACCCTTTCAGCACCAGCTCCCCCACCACCACCCTTTGCCAGGAGTTCTGCCTCTGCACTGGCTGCCAGCTTCTGTGCCTCTGCCGAGAGCAGGGAGAGGGGTAACAGCCTACTTAACGGGTGTATAATCTTTCCACGAGCAAAGGGATTTGCCAGCATTTTAAAGGGGCTTTTAGGTGTTATAGTCAATGAAAGTGTTTTTAGCTCGCTCAGGATCCCTTGCTGCAATAACTAACATATTTCAGATCCCACACTAGCCGTTTTGCTGCTCAGCAGAGTCTCATATAGACACTGCCTGGCTGCAGCCTAGATTCAAATGCTATCTCCTAACAGCAAATTAAACCTCTTCCTCTGCTAGTAAGCAAGCAGCAGCAGAGGGTGGCAAACATGCTCTGCTACACAAGGCAGCCTTGTGCTCTTGCATCCCTGCGAACCAGCCTTTCCCAGTGCTCCAAACTGGGAACCATTTGGGTTTTGCCCACCGATGCCTGCAGCGTTCCCTGCAATCCCGATGTCTAACCAACATGCAATTCAGAAGTTACTGCGCTTCGCACAGGGAAATACCACTGAGTGGAAGCAATAGGTCTCCACTGTTTAGCTAATTATTCATACACAATAAATACATGATAAAAGCATTATACTGATATGAAAAAAATGAGGCTAATCACAAACCACTTCCTGCTTATGGAGAAGTTGGAAGGAAGTCTGTAAACAGAGACCAGCATGACCCCAGTCTCCTTTACTCTCCCAACATATCTCAGAGGTGAGACATGATACGTTCCAGAGATGGAAAATGAGGAGAAGACATAGACACACACACACATTCATCACACAGGAAACTTTGTTCATATATAGTGTTTTCTATGATTAAAGTGTGGAGGCCAATATAGGCAAATTTAGGACTGAAATAAGTCTTGATTTCTAAATAAGATGCAGCTGAGAAAATGCCCAGACCCATGCAGAGAGTGAGTTCCAGCCTAAATAGGGACAAACAGAAACGACCACCGCAAACTGCTAAGGTCTTCACGTGGCAGCCGGTTGCCGCAGTCAGGAGGAGGCTCCATTGCTGTGCAGATATTTATCCAGAGGATGTTTGTGAGCATCTTGAAGGATCTGTTTACACTTGGAAGTTGTCATTGCTCATCTCAGGATTAAATTTGACTTCATGTGGGGATAAAAAGACTTTATCTTCCAAATCACAAATATCCTATTTTCTTCCCTCATGCTTTTTTTCCCCCCTCAGATGATCTGGCAGTCTCAGCCTGCTCTAGTTAACTGTTGGAAACAGATGTATTTCAGCTTCGAACAAGCTCCTCTGCAACAGGCTGGAGATGGACACCGCTCCATTTTCTGCAAATGGCTTTGCTCCTGGCAGTCACCCCTCTGCCATCGCACGCTGCCCTGCACTCCCTTGGCCTGGATACCTGTTTGTCTCCAGTGCTCTGAGGCTGGGGGGCACGAGGAAGGGCTGCACGAGGAGGAAGAAATGGAGGGCTGGAGGGCTCATAGCAGGTGCCAGGGGCTTTGCCATCAGGAATGGCAGAGTGTGCCATTTCCACCCCTTCCCCTCTCCATCTGCCTTTACAAAAAAACCCCAACCCTTCCCAGGAGGGTGAAAGGGCATTTTATAAATACAATTACGAAACTGTTGGGATCAATACCATGAGGCAGATGGATAGCTCAGCAGAAACAGATAGATTAGATGGTGAGATAAAATAGATTAGTCAAATTGATCCCGGGTTGGTGAGATAAGGCCCTTCCGGAGCAGGAGGCAATGGTGCACGGGAGGGATGCCTCCGTGACCCCCGCACCCCTCTACCACTCTCCTGTCTCCTCTCCCTCTGTCCCGCTTCATGCTACACTGAAGCAGAAGAACAAAAAAAAAAAAGAAAAAGCAGAGATAAACACCACTAGGCAACTCAAAGCCCTCTCCTCCCCATCCTCCCCCCCTCTCAGTCAGCAAGCAGGAGCTTTCAGCTGGGTGCTTTTCTTCTCCTTTCTACGTCAGGGTCCCAAAGTTTGCCACTGACAAGAGGAACAATAGACAGAGCCGGGAGCTGCAGCTTTGAGTGCAACAAAAATGGGGCCTGCCACCGAGCGCTCCCCTTCCTGAGAATAAGCATAGTATAAAAATACTGGCTTGAATTATCTAGGCACATCTAGAACTGCATGAAACCCTGTTTTACTAGGAGGCTCGGAGGAGAGGTGTGTGTTATATACATATATTATAAGCATACCGGCCTTTCGTTTTCATTGCAACACATCTGCCCACACACATCCCTCTAGCAAGACTGTTGGGAATGACAAATCTACCCAAAACCATACCTGTCTATCAAAACCCAAGGAAATAATAGCAAATATCCCTGGGTATCACATAGCCAATTTACCATTGCAGGAGAAATCTTAAATTTTGGAACACTTTTGAGTGCTAAATTTCACAATCTCTATGGCTTTATATTTAAATTCCTCCTACTCCCCTTTTTTTTCCCCCAGGGAAAAAAAGAAGAGAAAATGAAAAATCCAGAGACACTTTGTTTTTATAAATGCAGTTCCATCAGTGGCACTTGTAAATTCTTTTACCTTTGGCTATTTGGCTCACATGACCAATGTGCCGCATGTTACAAAAAAGCCACTCTCAAGAGGAGAACAAACACTCCACTTTTTTCGATCCCAGACTGCCTCTGCCCTATGTCTTGTGCCACAACCAGGAACAAATGGATGGGAATTCAGTGAGGCTGGGGGGAGATAGCCCAGCCTTGCTTGATGCCCTGAAGGACCAGACCTTTGCGTGCAGATTTTGCCAAATGGTCAGGGCACAATTTATCTAACAGACTTAATGAAGTGCCCTATTTTATGATACAGCAGTCCATGGAGTTGCATCCCCCTCTCTGTCATCCCCAGTGCTCATGTCTGTAGGCTGCTGGCTCTTTCTTTCTTTTGACCTCACGGTGAGCTGGTTTAAGGGGCTTAGCTGGGAGGAAACTAACTGTGCTGCAAGAAGAGAGGCAGTTGGTGCTGGTTCAGCCCTCTGAGGTAGCTCACTGCTGGCTCAGACAGAGCCAGATGGGAGGGGATGGGTAGCCAGGGACAAGAGAAGTAAGGGGGGAATAATGTTTCCCCTTTGAGCAGCCCATAGGCGATTAGTTCAGCTTAGCTATAACCTTAAATGACATCTTAAGCCTTAAAGGGCCCAAACCAGGTGCCTGGCATGAGGAATTGATAAACTCTACCCCCAGTCTTGCAATGAGGTTTTTTACTCCCTTACAAAACAGCACCAGTTAGAAAAATTGACGTTTTCTTCTGACTAATTTCCTTACAAAGAAAGATTGAATTTATCAAAGTTTTCCTTTGAAAGGAAAGAATGGACAAAAAAAAGGCCCAAGTCAAAATACTTTTATCCAGAAATCTTAAAACCACAGAGTTTCACAGTGCTCAAGAGACCCTCCCTCATCCAGAGCCCTGCCCTGAGGCAGGATCAGCTGTGCTCAAAGTCTTCCCTGACAAACATTTCTCTGGCCTCCAGTGGTGAAGACGCTGCCCTAGGAAAAGGTTAGCCAAAAGCCTCATGCTTCCATTGTCCCCCACAGCTTAGGCTGTTCAGACCACATCTCCCAAAATATATGCAGTTGCTGTGAGTAGAGGCAGGAGCTGGTTTAATCAGGAAAACCCTGTGAAGAGCATCGCAGAAGACCTGGTACCTCTGGATAGTCGAAGCCCTTTAGCAGCAGAGGCACACAGAGAAATTCACAGTGTGGCAGAGCAGCCAGTGAAGTGCATATGGAGGACTGGCCTAAATATTTTGGGGTTTTGACACCCAGTTCTCCTTTTCCAGTGTTAACTGTCTCAGCCATATCTAACAGGTAGGCACATGTAGGAAGCCCATAGCAATCACCTTCTATCACACATATGGATTGCCACAGTCTCCTGCTGGTGGAAAAGTTAATGCATCAGTAATTTTGGTTACTGGCTGACTTAAGCAGCTGGTAGCCCAGAAGGTATGGAAAGTGGCTTTTGCCCGTGGGTAGAGCAGAAGTATGCAATGAGTCTCCACATGATCAGGGGAGTTGCTTCTTGGCTGTTGACTGGCAGAGCACCATTTTGTTCTCCAGAATTTAAGCTGCAGAGAACCTGAGCCATTATATTAAAAATATTATTCATATCTGGTTATATANTGAAACCCCCCCCCCCCCCCCCATACAAATATGGTTTCTATCTCATTCAGAGCAGTTAATATACAGAAAAAGTTCTGTTAGGGAAAAAAAGAAAGGCTAGTCAGCTGTTCAAAAGTGTGACATCTATGAAAGAAGCCAAGTCAGAGAAGTGTAAGTGATTAAAGTGGCCAAGTTAAACAAGATAGAATTAAAGCCACTGCTTCCCCACCATCTCCCCAAAACTTCCAAGTAAGGCTTTATGAATCCTAAGGGACTAGGTTAGCCCTAATTGTATCTTGTTTAACTTGGCCAATTAAACAGCAAACTCTTCTCGCAGTTGGCCCTGCATGCAGATATCACACCTTCTTTGCTTCTGACTGCTTTCTTCACTTTTTGAAGCATATATACCGTATATTTTTATTAGCTCTTGGGAATGTGTTTCTAAAAATGCCCTTTGGTTAAAACTGATCGTAAGTATATGAACAGTATTTTCAAATGTATGCTATTTCCCTAGAAGAGTGGGAACTGTCACCCTAAGCTGTGATACCCTCACCTGTAGACTCTTTAAAGAGTGGATATTGATTGACTTTTCAGAAGGATTTGAGAAAAGACCAGAAACACCTCTTGCCTCAAGTCCCCATTCATAGCAGGCTGGAACTGAGCTGAATGCAAGGAAAGCAAGCTGGCACTGCAGACATTTAGGATGGACAGAGCTGTTACTTTCAGAGGAGACAAAGGCTAACACCTGAATGGAAGAAGAGGGAACCACATTCCATCTGGGATAAGCAAGTAAGTCCGAGAGAGAAATGGCCTCCTTCCCCTATAGATTACCAAAAGATGGAAGGAAAATGTGGAATTTGTTACTGCTTTTCAATAATTAAACTCAACATTTGGAATTTGATATGCCTCTACCTCAATTAATAAAACACACACTTTTTTAGAGGGCAAACCGGTCTTCTGCCTGCAACAGGATTTTTTGTTTTGGTCTATTTTAAAGTGGAGGAAACAGTCATTGCAGTTATGTGAACATCTCAGGCAAGGATCTGAAGCTTCAGAAGCTCATTTAGTGCTAAATTTTACTAGTAGCTACTCCACATTTGCATGAGGACTACACGCTGCACATAAGACCAGCCTCAAAAGACGCCCAGGTCAGAGGAAACCTTTACCTGTCTATTAAACAAAATGATACACAAATACTCAACTCTTACAGAGGAACAAAGTAATCATTCTTCCTACTTTGGAGAGGGGGAAATGAGCAAAGTGACCGGAAAAGCCGACCACGGAGGCATGCCAAGCCCTAAAGTGGCATCGCACCACCACATTAAGCCACAAACAGGCACACCCCAAGGGACAACACATCCTGCTCTCAGGCAGAAGAGAAACGGGCATCCAAGGCTCTAAACCCAGCTCTGTTCAAGACTCATCTCAAACAAGCATCTCCAATGCATTTTCATATAAACGACACAGGGACAAGACTTCCAAAACTCACTGAGGAGCAGCAGCCGATAATGTTCGCCAACCACCTTGAAAAAGCCAGGTGCCATGCAAATGCATACAGGATGCTAACAACAAACCTATAGCACTTTCTGGGTACCAAGAGAGCACATGCCTTTGTCCAGGGGGGCAGCACTAGCACAATCAGGCTCCTGATGAATTATGAATGATTAGGAAACACTCTCTTTAGTACTGCTTTGCCTTCCATTTCTTAAAATCAACTGCTACTGACAAACTTGATTAAAAGTACATTTGGAAAATGTTTTGATTGCTGTTTGTTGAAGTTTCCTATGCATTAAAATGCTAAAGAATTAAAAAAAAGACACGCATGACAAGATGCCTAAGGAAGTATGCTAAGTAGTGCAGAACAGTCATAATGCTGCTGGAGCGCCTGAGGAGAGAGCTTCACCCACTTGTATAGGGGAATCACCAGATGGCACTGTAACAACACATAGTTTTCCAAATTCTTTCTCTAACTGGGCAAGAACTGCTGGGTTAATAAAGAAACAATACCTTCTTGTTGTTACTGTGAATAAGTAGTTTTGGGGGGGTGGTGAGAGGGGGAGCTATGATAGATGGTTGCTGCTCCTGATCTACCTTCACCTAAAAACTCAGGTTGACCCATGGATGGTCAACTCCCTGCCTGCCTGGATGTTGCATGAGTAGCTCTGGCTTATGTGTACAGTTAAATAAAGAAGGTATGCTAACAAGCGGAGTCTCTGTGTCATCTTCATCTCGTCTTTTACAGCATTTTGAAACATCCTTTTAGCAGGAAATTACTATATATATGGTTATATATGTATGTATGTATGTATGTACAGACATATGCATACGCACATCATTTGAATTAATCAAAACATGGAGACTTCCCTAAGGTTATGTAGCAAGGCAGTGGCAGAGCAAGAAATGGAAGCCAAGAAAACTCTCTAATAAACAGCTGTAACAGAAGTACCTTATTCATGTGTGAGTCACTAACACATACTTACTCTGATAACAAATAACGCATTCTTGGAGAGAGTCTCAGTTTTGATTTATGTCAGTTTCAGTAAATATAGAGGAGCTGCCAAATTTGCCTATATAAATCCCAGTGATCTCATATATTTTAATCAGAAGTTTTGGAAAAATTGGATAAAAGGAGCTTTTTCCCCTCTTCCCCCCTTTTTTAGCTTATTAATATGGTGCTCTGGCATGAGGCTCTATTTTGAACTCTGCTGGAGGAGCGAGCATTTCTGAGGCCTGTTTATGACAAGATATAATTAATACTAGGGAGGAATTAAAGGAGATTTAGAGAAAAAATATTGTACACATTTGGAGTTAAATAACAATTTGGCCTCATTAAAACAGGTTTCCATTTGCAACTAATTTTATTCCTGGTTACAAAGGCCATCGTTTGTCTGAGCAAAGATGAAAAAGTAGCTGTTAACATAGTGCAAATGAGAGTGAAATTGGAAGGGACATGTATATTAATGAGCATCCGAGTGCCCTACAGTGTGCAAAACCGAGCAGAAAAAAAAAAGATTCCCCTGATATTGTTGAAAAGCTAATGATTATTTGACATGGCAAGGAATGCCCTGAACCTGCAACCTGCTTTACATGAAGATACAGTTGTTTGCAGGATCAGGGGCTACCTCAGAGCACTTTGAGGACAATACTAATTTCTTGGTAGGATATTAATTATTCATTTGCAATTTTGGAAATAATTTCATTTCCTTGCAAGGGAAGATCTGGCAAGGAGTAGCCATTAACTGTGCACTTAGAACCTACCCCAGGTGTGTGAGCTTTGGTGTCTGTATGTGGCGATGTGCTTAGCTAAATCCCTGGATGCAGATGCAAGTTGTTGATTCTCTCCCTCAATGCACAATGTGTCACTGGGCTTGTGAATAAGCAGACAGAGCAAGCCACGTTTCATGCAGATTTATGCAGTGCGCACACTCATCAAAACCAGAACAACTGCATCATCCTAAAGCCTGAACAGAATTTGGCCTATCAGATTTGCATTAAAACGGTACTGTACGGTTTTGTGTATGGGACTACAAAATCGATATTGAAATTGCCTTTCAGTTAAAGAAAACTAATTGAAAACAAAGATACTCAAGTCCCCTCTTACCAACAGCCAAAGCACTTGGACATCAAAGAGACGAGAGAAGCCCTGTCCCTCTGACAACAACAATAATAGATCTGTCCCTTTTGAATGGAAACCCAATAAGCAGGAGGGCAGTGTTGAGGGCAAAAGATGTGCAGGAAGGACATCATTTGCTGGTCCCAGCAACAAACTCCATTTGTTCTGTGAGTACCCAGAATGCTGCTATGTATTCCCAAGTGCTGCCCACTGGCACCTTAGCTATTTTGTGTGCAGCCTTGTGGGTGCCTTGTACACGTCCACAAACAAGCTGAAAATTTTTGACACTTCTGTGCCCATAGTAAAAAACAAACCACCTCCATCGACTTGGAAAATATTATGGAAAGTTTGTCTCAAATTGCTGGTCAACTGTGTTTCCAACAGCCTGAATTTGCAATAGATCTCTGTCTGCTGTGAGAGCAAGAGAAGTGGCACTTCGAGCTCAAAAAACCAAACTTGGGCAGGAGTTAAGCCTGGGAAGGCATTTCTACTCCTTCCCAAGTGATGCTACAAGCAGAAAGAGAACTCTTGGACACGCAGCCAACCTAAAAAGCACCATTATCTCTAAAGAAACCGTTTTGCCTGGTTGCTGAAAATCTGAATGGGGGTCAGTAATGTCTCAATCCAAGCCTCTCTATTGTTTTAAACATTGCTGTGTTTATTTCCCCCCTTCCCATTCATTATGCAAAGAAACACTGCAAGATAAACAAGAAGCATGAATAGTTGTGTGAAGCCTGCCAGAATTCCCAAATATTTCATATTTTGGCCCCAGGGATGAATTCAGTCTCCAGACCACCTAACTAGAGAACGAGCTGGATGTTGTAAATGTGTTTGGCCAAGATCACAAAAACTTTTGAGTTAAATCATTTTGCACTGCTCTGCTAAGAAAATTTCCTTGGTATCCTCCTATTTTTTTAGATCACACCTTGCCAGGGTGGTCTTGTGTTTGCACACCAGCCAGCAGCCCAGGGAACTATTGATGGCACTTGCAGCATCTGCCAGACACGGAGCCTTTACAGACCCTCCGGGTACCCCTCGAGACAACTGACAGGCCATCACCCTTGCAAAGGGTTTGGAGATAGAGCGCCAGGCTCAATAAGGGGTTTAACTAACACTGCTCACAAGCTGTTCTGCAATCAAATGACCTTTCTTTGAGCTTCATCATCTATAACATGCAATTATTGAACAGGTAAGTGTGGCACCAATAGCCAATCCATGCAACAAAGCCCAGGCAAGTCAGCCACTTACTGGGACGTGTAGTTTAACCATGTAAAGTATGCGATAATTTTCCTGAGGACCACATCCACAAGGCATCAATCTTACCAGTGTGGCATTAGATGCATTGCCCTGCTGAGACAAACTTTTTTTTCTTTTCCTTTTTTGTATCCCTTTCTCCTCCGCCTTTAACACCACTGCCCCCTCTGTGTTCTGTGCACGTGTAGTTTGCCAGGCTGCTTCATCCCTTCCCTGGTGTGATATTAATTCTTGCCTTCAGCAGAGTCCACAGGCTAGTCATATGCCCCTGATTTAGCTTCCCTTTGTTTGTATTTTCTAATTCAGTCTTCTTTCCACAGCTACTCTCTAACAGGCTTATTTTAGAAGTTGCTTCTTTTTCTGTGTGTTCATCAGATTTCTTGCACTGGCTAGGAACAAATACTCCACATTTTCCGATTCATACTGTTGTCTTACATTCTCTCTAGATTACATATTTTTGTATGCCAAAGCAATAGGCTAAAGTTGCTATATCTGAAAATATGGGTTCATCTTTCTTCCGTTCAACTGTCTGCCTGGACATACATCTCCCCAACTCTACTAAAGGATTTAAAGTGATGATGTCAATCAAATGTTGATGGCACATCTTCATGGAAATTGTTTTACTGTGATCGAAACTGTTGTACACAGTGCCCGTGTTTCAGTCAACATTCAGAAATGCTCTATTTCTGTCATTGTATTGATGTGTGGTTGCTCATCCTTCCTGGCTGAAAAATGAGAGGCAAAGCTCTGGTTGCGTTCCTGTGCTAAGCTGCATAAACACAGTATTTCCAGAGAACTGAGAGGGAGTTTGTGGCTTCATCTTGGAGAAGGAGAGATTGAAGATGCATCCTTCTCTTACTCACTGCTCTCAGTTCTGATTCTCCAGCAGCTGGCAAAGCAAGGCAAGTCATGGTAGAAAAGTTCTGTAGAGAAATAAACTCTTTTAAGAGACATTCCTTTTTCACCATGAAAATACTGATAGTCACCGATACCTACTCCTGCAGCAGACAGTGCCTGCTTGCATGCTGCGGCAAAGCAGCACCACACCAGTAGATCTACAAAAGACTTTAAGGACCCGGCACATATGCCAGTGAGCCTACAGCCTAAAAACCAAACAAAGAACCAGACAGAAAAGCAAAACAAAGCCTTAGGGAAAAGAGCCAGTGTGATCACATGCCACACTTCTTACCATCCCATCCCTCTGAGAAACTGAAGCTGTCCTCACTTGCTTCTCAGCCAAGGTATTGGAAATCACATTAGGCCTTCCCCTAAACATTAATAGTTACCTTTCACCTTAGTTTTTACACGTAAACAGGAAAAGTTGCATTACAGGTGTTTATGCCATTGCCATCACCACATACACTGGAACTAGAGAGCCCACCAGGCTTCCCCACGCAAACTAAGCTTCCACAGCCTCCCCACCTTCAGTCACCCTCCCCTCACATAGTCACACATGAACACGTGCACATCTAAGGGTCCTGCTCTGAAGAGAAAAAAAAACCAAAATAAGTTTCACTTCAGCTTTGTGTTGCAATTCGTCTTTCAATTATTAGAGAGTAGCACGCAAAACATTACTCTGATTCAGCAGAAGTGCTTCACGGCCAGAATACGAAGCCTCGCATGAGCCTCGGAGGGAAGAAGGAGGGCTTTCAGCTCTGGTGTTTTATGATAGGGCAAATCTGGCTCCTTACAAAGTTTATATGGAGTCCCCAGGGGAGTAAGAGAAAGGAAAGAGGATTGCTAATAACATATTCCCTCTCTTAGAGGTCCTTTCTCAGCACATTGTTGTCCTGGACACACATTTATTTATCTGACTTAAATTCATACTTTTTTCACAAACAATTTAGCAGCTGACAAGAACCCTGCTTAATATTTGCAGAAGCCGTGCAGGTTTACCTTCATTTCCAGATGACAGGTCGGGTCTGGCCGGGGGCCCATGCAAAAGTAATCCAATGTTGTTATTGTTACTAAGTTGTCCTAAAGAAAGTTGGAGGCGGTTTATCTTTTACAGCACTCCTTTCTAATGAATTGGCAACACATCTGACTTGGGTCCTTGTATAGGGCCTCCCTTGAGCCCTCTCACCCCTACTTGTTACTGGCTTCCTGCTGATTTACAACAAAACTTTGACATTTGGTCTGCTCCTTAATAAGGGCTTGTGACATTGCCCAGGTATGAAAAAGGGGAATAAAATTATGTGGGTTAAAAATGATATAGCTCTTTGAAGGTGGAGACAGCAGAACAGGGCTTCAAAGTCCAGAGAGAAAAACGATACCCACAGAAGGGTCTTTGTTCAGACTGCTCGGCTGGCAAAAATCTCCCGGCTGCGGTCCTTTATACTGCCTCTAATTATTTGAAACTCATTTATCATTTGAGTGTCAAATAATTAGAATTGGTGTAAAGAAACAGAGGAGAAGAAGAAGGAAGTCAGGTGGGAAGAAAGGAGTAGATGGAACAGACATCGTAGGCCGTTCGATTGGGTGATTTTGAACAGGAAGACCTTATTGAATTATCTTGATAAGGTGACTTGAATAATTCCTGAAGTTCAAGGAAAAGCAAACCAGGCCCCTTTGTTGTCTGTATTACAGGAGTATCAGAAACCCCTGGGCAGCAAAGGAGAGGTGAGATGCTGGAGAATATAAACTTAGTAAAGAAGATTCAAAGTAAGCATCAGAGCCGCGTTAACTCCCTGAAGTTCCTGTTTGAAAAAGCAGTGCTGTTTAGGAGCACTGCCTACAATTCAATACAGCATTACAGCGCTGTGGTGTCAGAGAGACCTGAAAAGGAGCGTACGTGTTCTTGCACACAGTAAATGCCAACCTAATTGAGTGTCTGCACTGCAGCATGAGCAATGCAATGATCAAGCACTTTGTTCAAAATTTCCTGAAGGGCTCAAATCCTGCCCTGACTTACCCTTTTTTGCAAAACCACCAACTTCAAAAGGATTGCACGGGTTAGCAGCAAAAACAGAGTATTTCTTGCTGGGTGGTACTTTATTGGTCTGGCCAGGAGCCAGTGCAAAAGTAACCCAGTGGTGTTATTGTTATTCAAATGTTCTGAAGTTCTTCTTCTATAGAATTATATAGCAATATCTACTCCCCTTAGTCTTCATTTATTATTTTTCTGCTTTCTGAAAAAGATTAATACAAAGTAAATTTGAGCAGGGTAGGGGGAAGACAACATGACTTCTATAGAGAAAAATCTGTGCCTTTCTAGCATGACCTCTGTATCTAGATAGGTGGCAACAAACAATGGATAAAGGTAAGGGTATCAGTCTGTTTCCACTTATCAAAGTTCCCTTAGAAACAAAGAAAAGGATGAGAGGGAAAAAAGATTAAGATGGAGGCGCAAAAAAAACCCCATAAAGCTGGCTGAGAAACAGAAAACACACATGAGGAATGAATTTCCAAGGTTACGCAATAGGATCTGTGTTATCAGGTACAGGGGTCAACATGCTGTAGCTACAGGTGCCAAAGATATCACGCAAAGATTTCCAATGGCCCCCAGGAGGACGGGGAAGGAGGAGCAGCTGTGCATCTGCGAGAGGCAGCTGCTCCCACCAAGCTCAAACCTGAGGGGAGCCGGGAGCTGAGTGCGCATCTCACCCGGCCCCATGTCCTTATCTCACACCGATCAGTCCACGGGCGGCATTTCGCCTTGTTGAGCAACACTGTTTGGTGCCCGCAGAGTTCCTACTGCTGTTTTTAAACTGTAATTTGGGAAAGCAAGCTCTGTCTGGTATCCCACAGTGGGCCAGCTTTGCCGGTGACTAGCCTGGAAAGGTGAGTGAGTCAAGGAAAGACAGAAAGAAGACTCCAGGGCTGCCTGTGAAGGACTGGAGGGGGAATCAGGACAGGAGGCATGCTGATAAAGAAATGCTGCTGGTTTGGATGGACACCTGCTGGGACCACGAGCAATGGCCCAGGTCAGGGAAGAGATGTGCAGATGCTCAAGGCACCAAGTAATGGAGCAAAGACCCTGCAGCAGAGGTCTGGGAGCCTGAGCCCCACAAATAAACCACAGAAGTGCTGGGCTCAGTGGCCAGCCCCTGCTGTCTTTCCCCTCCCTGTAGCTGTACCGCCAGCTTGCCTTGCAACTCCCGCCTCCTTACCCTCTTCCTCCACGCAATGACCCCCTGTGTTAAAAATACCCCCCTGCAGCACTTGGTACAATAGATAAGCCTGGCAAAGCTCTTGTGGGAGACGCTGTGGCTTCACATCTGCTTGTTAAAAATATCACATATTATTAAAAAAAAATAAAAAGTTTCTTGTGACTAATTTCAACAGCAAACCATATGGTCTTTTTACTTCTCCTGCACTCATAATAATTAAATGGCTAATTTCCCCTCTTAAACTACCTTCGGCCCACAGAAGGAAACAAAGGAAATCACAGCTATTCAGCTACAAAACATCTTGTTAAAGCACAGCAAAGAGTTATGCAATTAACCCCACAAAAGCCGGAATTTCACAGTTATATCTAACACTCCGAGTTAACAAGAACAGGCTTTAAATTGAGCCTTTTTTTGTTGTTTCTGTTTGCTGGCATGGCAGTCACAGTTAAGGTCAGGTGTCAGACCAGATTTAAGCCATAAATGTCTGTTTCCTTGTTTTTTTGTGAGCTGGAGCCAGTGCCTTATTGTGATTTAAATCAGCCGCTGGGTGCTTTGGAGGAGGCTTCCATTAAACTGGGAAACAAAGAATATGATTGCTTTCACAGCACAAATGCCTGCATATCTCCCCATGCATTGTACGTACTGCAGCAAGAGCCCTCGACACTGGTGCGCTGGATGTGTGACCAACACATTTTATAGCTTCATTTCGGGGCGGCTCGGGCCTTGCCGACGGCAGCTGCCAGCTCCTGCCTGCCATGGCCTGCCCAGCCCAGTGCTGCTCAGCCATGCCCTTCTGCTGTCCACCTGCACCAGAAACCTCCGATTTCACAATCCCATTTGGAGTCCATCAGGCTATTGCCCAGGACCGGTGGGATGCTGGGGATTTTTAAATTCCTTTTTGTGAAGCAGCTGGGATGGTCCTAGAGAGATTATTAAATTGGCTGAGAAGGTGCTTGAAGCAGAGCAGCAGTCCTTCGAGCTACAGACTCAGAGCAAGTCAAAGTCCAGCAAAGGAGACCATGCTGCAAACTGGTACTCCTGGGTGATGCTCTGAGCACAGTCTCCTCTTATGGGGTATGGGACTCGCCAGCTGCCGCCAAAGGTGGCAACTTTACTGCAAAGCCGAAAGCACTCATGTTATCTTTCAGTTAACTTCCTTTTCCTCCTGTTCCTGGTTAAACAACCCTAAGGTCTGCAGTGTGGGATGTGCCAGTGGGGACCCCTGTGAGGGACAGTGGGATGCTACATGGGGACATGTCCCCAGTACCCAGCCAAGAGATGAGCTCTACTGGAGGAGCAGCCATTTCACAGAGGAGGACGTTGGTGGCACAGTACGATGAACGGCAACGCAATTGCATTCAATGAGACAGAATGACGTTTCTGAACTTGACGGCTTACGTGAGGGTGCCCATTCACCTGCTGTATTGGAGCGCTCAGACTGGCACTTAGGAGATTAAAACGGGTATTTGGGTGCCTAAATGCCTGTCTGAAAATTAAAATTTAGAACTGGGTGCCTTCATTTAGACAATCAGGTTTGAAAATTAGAGTGAGAGATTGCATGCCTGAGTATAATTTAGAGTACAGATTCATTATGGATATTTTTATTGTTTAAGAAAATCCTTCCTGACTGGAAACGAGGCAGTGACCAGGACTGTAAAGATTGAAGAAAACTGTGATGGTGCTGGGCAATTTTCTTGATAAGATGAGCCACTAGATGACACTTTGCATAATAATGTGATGGACTGAACATTTCCATGCTACATTTTAATTTTCTAGCTTGGTAAAGCCTATTATGGGCTGGTGCCAGGCAGCCCACAGACCATAAAGCTAACTAGGGCCTTCCTAAAGTACCTGCCTTCCTGATAAGGCAGGTGCCTTTCACTATGTCTCATGCATCTGAGCAGCAGAAGGAAAATAAAGAGAAGAGAGAAGAAATAAGCAGAGAAAGGACGACCACAGGGCAAGAGACAGAGAGGGAGGGAGCTGGGAACTGACCAGGAGAAGATGTGGTGAAGAGGAGGCATCGTGCATGGAGGAAGGGCTACAAGGTGGGAGACTAAGAGATGAGGAAGGCTGAAAAAAGTAGCAGCAGGGTCTGAAGAGATAAAAACTGATGACAAAAATAGAGTGGGAACACAAAGGAAAAGGGTATTAGAATTGGGGAAGACAGAGCAGAGCAGAAGAGAGAACAGGAGAGTGCCACTTGGGAGGAATTAGAAGCTGATTATCCACCCATAAATTCATAGCAATATAAAATACCAATATTTCAGTCAGGAAGAATGCTCCACATGTTTTCCCAAGCAGCAGCCTTCAAAGAAAGAACAGGGGAGAGCAGACAACACGACTGTGTGTTTCAAGTTGGCTTCTTATATTTCAGACAGTTTATTTATGTATCTAGCATTAAATATAAAAACATAGAAGAATGTCTTTTGATTGTGCTATGAGGTACAGTTGCCATTGATTAAAGAATTGAATTTAGAAGGAGATGTAGCTCTCTGTACAAATAGAAAATAGCTGATTTAGATTTCTTACATTACACTATTTATCTATCCCCATTTAAGAAAACAAATACAGACATCCACCGGAATTTTCTTGACCACTTATCAGCATTTCTCTCTGTGAAGTGGATCTAAATACTGAATTTTTTCCTGTGCTTGCTTTCTTTATGCTCCAGCTGGGAAATGACCAAGAACATAAGCTTTATCACAAAATACTGCAATGTGCAAGTTACTTGCACCAGCACATTTTGGTTTGGTTTGGGTTTTGGGGGATTTTAATTCATTTTCTGAATGACTTGTTAGTTTTCAGTGAAAACACCTAACTCCAGTTAAGTTGAATGTTTTGCATGAAAGCGCCTGACAGCTATGCCCAGTGGAACTGTGAGCATCAAGGGAAGCTTCAATTCATCTTGCCAGCTAGCAGCCTGTCTGCAACCACTGGTATTTAAGCAGAGCAGACTGGCTGGTGTTATGTCTCCACTGTAGCATCCACACAGCACAAGCCACTAAAATACCTAGGTCCTGCAGATCGTTGATGATTTCACTGCCAATGTGTTTGGCCCCGAGTGTAACTTGGAAAAACGTGTATCTGCATAAATGGTGTTAGCCCTTCTCTTTTGTGAAAGCAGATAAATAGGGCAGATACACTGGGCAAAAAAAAAGGCTATTCCCTCATCCTACTCTTCACTCCCTCTAGACTCAGGAATCTCCAAACCTCAGGATAGTTGCAACAGATTTTGAGGAGCAGGTGTGCGGGAGATATTTGAAACAGGAAAGGAGCAGATCAAATACCGAGGAACCTTTTTCTTCCTTTGCTTACTGCCTTTTGTTGCTACCTTTGCCTAACATAAGAAAAGCCTAGGTTAAAATTACAACACTAGTTTAATATTACAACACAAGACATCAGTTACAGAGGTGCTGCGTAAGTAATGCTTACTGATGACTTCTGACTGGCAAAGAAAGTCAGTGAGTCTGAGCACAAAGGGAATTCTTTAACCTTTCTCTGCTTCTCAGGTCTCCCATAGTTCTGCTGTGGCTCTTGGGAATATCCTGCTTAGAAACCAGTCACATAATGATGCCAGAAACAACAGACTTTAGGAGTGTGAAGACTCAAAGAATTAGTAAATGTGTAAATCCACAGGATGGTGGGAATGCAGCACCTTACTGTCACTTACAGATGCTAACAGAAAATTACTGGGTGCAAATGGATCTCTAATTATAGCCCGCTCCTCCACAGCTAACATATCACCAGCATTATCTTCACAAAACTTTTCCACTTTCCCTTAAGGATACCTACTTACGTTTTGAAAAAGAAATCAAAGTTGCTTGGAATCTAGAACACAGTAAAGTCATAGCATCAGAACAAATTAATCTAATTTAACAATGAGATTGGACATTTTTTTAAAGGTGAAAATCAGTTTACAATTTCCATCTGTCCCCATGGAAGTCAAAATATGTTTTGACTTTCACATCTGTGTCTGACAATCATAATCCATAATAAAAACGGTAATAAAATTTCCCTGCCCTATGACAAAAAGGTACCCAGAAACACAGGCAAGCGTTTATCAGTTCCCTCTCCTACCTCACCAAATGGGGATGCTTAAAGTCAGATACTCCTGCCCAAACCTGCCATAGATGAGCCCTGCAGCACCTAAATGCATTTGCTCTTTAAAATGTGATTGTAGGCTCCCAGTTGCGGGTTCTTGACTTGGAAAACCAGGAACATATTACTGTCATAACACACAGCACATTTGGCTTCTTCTCCAAGGGTCAGCATCTGATTTCTGTGCAGAAAGAGAGACGAGTAGCTTCACAGTCGTTCCCTGCGGCCATTTAGTGGCCTCTCTAAACTGCTACTTGTTTCAGAGCGACTGGAAGTTGTTCCTGAAATGCGAAGTCTTTGCAACTGGAAGTCTTTGCTGAAAAGATACATGCAGCCATTCCCAGGGAATGGTGAGTCAAAAGAGCACTACTTTGCTGGAAAAACAGCTATAGAGCATTAGTCTAGCAAGCACTACTAATCCTTTGCTTCTATCAGCACTTCGGTTTGCACACAAACAAGACCAAGTGGCGAGGTGAAAGACATAACTCAGGCATATCCCACTCAACTCCAGTGTAGAATGTGCCAGCAGAAAATCTTGAAATTCCTAAGCTGAATTTTTCTTACTGAATCAAGGCTAACAATTTTATTTTTATATTGATTGCCACTTGCATTCTGAGGTCCTTGAAGGAGGGCCATTTTATAAATGTAAATTTGATGGACTGATACATTTGTATTCATGAGAATGTAGCTAGAACTAAGCAGGTTAGTGTTAGTTTACACTCCAATTTTGTCAATAATAATCAGGAAAAGGAGGGATTAATGGCTCACCCTTATAATCTAATCATATCAATGCTATCCACTAACCTGGACAATGCAAGAGCCTATCTCTTATGTCTGGCTTGCATAAGCAATGATTTTCCAAATCTACAGTTAACATTTAGAAGATATTGCGTGGGTTTTGGCACTCATTTCCATCTACCATTTGCTGCAGAAACATTTACGTATAGCAACATGCAAACAATTCAGGGTTCATATCACAGAGGGGATAAACTATGAACGTGAAGAAAAGATGGATAAAATTACACAACTGAACCATGGGTGGACAGCAGGTATTTGTGCCATAGACAAATATAAAATGAAAAAAGAAATTGTAATGCAGCTAGGTTCAAGCCTGTTTGCTGAGGCAAGGCTCACAGAAAAGTGCATTTATGCCACTTGCTAAGTGCTGTAGTAAGCATGGTAACACCTCCCAGCAACAAAATCCATGCTAGGAGCCTTCCACATTGCAGAAACTACTCTGGTGGTCCACTGATAACGCTTGCCGTAGGAGCACCGACATAAACCATAAGTTGATATTTTATCACCCAGGCTGTCTAACGTTGTCTGGAGCAGAAGCACAGAGTGATAACGTGGGCAGCTGCTAGCACCCCGTCTGCGTTACTGGCCAACATTTGCACGGTGGCCCTACCTCTGATCGCCCCAGTGTTGCTATCACTGGCAGCAGGACAACAGTAGGAGGTTTCTCGAGCAATATTTTCCCACTGCTCAACCTCCAGACTGTCCATTTTCCTCAGTGAAAGTCTTCATAATTATTATTTTTTCCCCTGAAGTTGTTGGGTAGGGGATAACTCTTTGGCTCTAGCCAGAGATAATGCTTTGACCACTGTGGAGAGGAAGCGTGCATCGAGCCTGACATCTGTCAGAGCCTGTAGACCTCCGCTTGCCTGTGCCAGGAAATGCAGTCCAATTTCTATGCTCCTGTGGTCTAACTGACAAGGTGATTTCTCAAGCCCCTTCATAACTCTTGATACTAACATCCTTCTTTCTCAGGGACATTTCTTACAAATCAACGTGATATTGCAGCTCTGAGGCTGGTCGTGTAAAGGTGACAGTTGTTCCTGCTCTGGTGCTTTTGGTCCCGGTTTTCACAAAGGCAGCAGGGACATGGACCACAGCAGCATGCACTGATGCTGCTACTCCTTTCATCAGCACATAAACCAGAAAATGGCTGGAGTTAGATGACACCACAGTAAAAATGCAACCACCCTGACAACCTCAGGCCTCCGAGAGCCACTGCCATCCGCACAGCTAGATGAGAATTAATGAACTAGTGGGAAATTAATGTCTGTATGAACCTCCTATTGTATTATATTACATTGGTGCAAAAATGGCCCGAGTGACCTCATGGATCACTTGTGTGATGAGAACACCCTTGTGAAGCTACAGCTGTTTTGAACTATTAAACGTTCATAAGCCAGACATGATTTCCCTGCAATGCTTCTGCTAGATGAGTGGCTACGTATTGCATTAGCATTCCCAGATGCCCTCCCTGGGCTCAAGCAGCCTGGGGGTAAAATGCAGGAAGGCTCTGGGATGCACTTCTGCGCCTGAGAATTGCAGCGCAAATCACCCTAATTGTTTGTTAGATGAACAATGATCACTAATTAACATTGTTAAAATGTCATCAATGATCACTAATTAACATTGTTAAAAATTTGTTAACAAAGGAAATTTAACAATATCTTAATTAGGAAGGATTTCTAATTTGTGATATAGAGCATGTTAGACAAACAAGGCACAACTCTCCCTTTGTTTTTCAACTCTGCAGCAGGAGAGATTACATGATATGACACAACACATTCTGCGTTTGCCGTTTATCATCCTGCATCCTCGACACACTTCTGCTGTATAATTACATCTGGGGCTAATTTTACCTGTGTTATTGTTTGCCCTGTAATTTAGAGAGAATAGGCCACGTTGATGCTACGTGATTTAGTCTGGGGCAGTCAGTTGGCTTTTTGCCACAGGACTACCACTCACACGTTACTGCAATGAAATGCATGCATTGCAAAATAAAAAGAGCCTTTCCAGTGTTTTAATTTACTTAATGATACGGTGTGGGGGTAGCAGCTTTCCTCAGGTTTTCTTTTTCTAAATGTAATTTATCCACAGCCACTAACCTTTCAGGGCTGTGTTCTACTTCAAAGCCACTGTACATTGTTGGAAAGAGTCCTCTCCTATTATCTATTACTTAATTATTAAAAAGTATCTATTCTGTTTTCATAAATTATCTATGTATCAGGGATGTCGGCTTATGAGGAGGAAAGACACACATGCATACATGCATGCAGGCTTGGGGAGGTTACAAAGTTAATTATTCCTGATGGAAAATCAGTAATAAATAAAAAAACCCCTGAAGATATTTCAGACAGTCCTGGAGCTGGAGACTGAAAAGGTTTTGAGAACTTCTGTAGCAAATTATCTTTAAAAGTAGCACAGATAAATTGGCACACTTGCCTTAGTTATTCTCTGCCTGGCAGAATACTCCAAATATCTGACACTGTTCTGGAAGGGAGATATTTATTGCATACTGCCAAAGTCAATCTCTAGTGGACTTCTGTTACCAGAGCAGGGGGAACTTTATTTGCCTGTTCGTTTTGGTGGAACCTTTGCACAAACCCTGCTTATAAGGAAATACAGCTGAATGGTTAAGGCTCTGCTTGTTTTTATATGTAGGAATATAAAAATTTCCTGCTGCGGCGCAGCCCTGCCCTTCTGGTCTAAGCTCTAACTCCATATGTTGTGTGGTGATCATCTGCTTGGGGTGATGGATCAACCTTCCTTTTCTCCCTTTACAAGGTGCTTCTTCATGTTTTCGTCCTCTGCAGTCCTCCTTCCAAAGGACTGGGAAAATTGGGATTCACTTTTGCATGGAAATAGTCTTTGCGGCTCCTGCCTTCTCCCCATACATGCTCACCACCACATCAAAAGCAACGTGATGGGAGTGAGAGATGGTTTTCTTCCTAAAAAACACTGCTTGCATTCAGATTGCCCAGGAAGACTGGAAAAAGTGTTTGGTTCCTTGTAGACCTCCCTGCATCACCCAGGTATGTTCATCCCCCAGGGACGCAGGTTGCGTATGCCCACAGTGTGCCACTCACGCTGGGGGGCATTGGGGAGGAGAAAACTCAGTCAAGCCCCTTGATGAACACATGCAGACATGGGGGTGTCCTGCTCCTGACACCAGTAAGCGTCCTACACACAAAATGGGACAACTTCTTACCCCTAAACCATCAGCATACATCCTGATGGTTAGAGCACTTTTCTGGAAAATGACAAACATGGGTTCAAATTTCCCCCAGGTACAAGGGAAGTCAAATTTCTGACATCCTCTTTTGCTTTCCCTGCTGTGTCTGGGATTTCACCAGAAGTTTTCTGTCCCATGTTTTGTTTTCAGATTTCAGTTTAGCAAGGAGAAAAAAAAAAATATTAAGTTGAAATTCTGTTCAGTGCTATTTTTCTTTTTTAATTCTTTGCTTGCTTGGGGAATAAAACCATCAAGAGTAATTATTCTCAAGGTCTTGTCTTGCCTTCCTAAAGTGTTATTGGAAATTCAATAATACTTGTTTTCTTAGGAATGACATTGTTTAGCTCCAGTTACGTACGGACACTTCCTTTGTCCCTTCTCTCTATGCTTATCGCACCCTCATGAAATGCATTGCCTTACTGCATAAAGCCATTCCGATATTTGTTCTCAGTTAGGTTTTCTAAAAAAGACCCTGCCTTTTTTAGGCCATTGTTAAAGCAGCAGTCTGATGTACTTTTTCTGCAAGGTTCATTTTTTCAGGCTTAGTTGACTATGAAAGTAGTGAAAATGATACATATTGTTGCTTTAATTTGGCCTCTGAGAAAATGTTTTCATTTTTTGTTTAAAAATAATGCAATTTTAAACTCTGTTCTTGACTTATCTTCTTTGCTAGCTAATCCTTTTCTGCTTCAGATGGTACAATTATATTCTGAGATTCTTCTGAAAGGATATTCCAAAATTTCAAGTTTGCTGTAATTAAAAGTGTCCTTCATACATGAGACCATATGCGCATCATTTTTATTCCTATCAGGTTCACCACCCCCTTCTATATATCTCAAAATGCTCTACCTGGTTTCCAAAGCTCTCCTCTAACTCCCTGTCTTTTGTTATGTGACCTCTCACTTACTTCTTCACATGCCTCTCATCATGTTCTGCAGCTGGGACTGTAACCTCTTTGGCCATATGCACGATGGATATACCCATCTTTCCAGGTAGATGAGCTGCCATTATTTAAGCAGCCCCGAAGATCCCTTTTTATTCCTCCCCCCCCACAGTTCTGACATTTTTGCCAAATGGTAGGTGTGTTGGGTCTTAAGCATTCAGGAGAATGTCCTTCCTTGTCCTCCTGCCATAACCCATTTTCACTGGTCTGTTCACACCTATCCTACCCTGGCTATAGATGTCAAAGCCAGCAGCGAAAATCTGTTTTGAGAAAATATTCACTCTCTTTTCCCCCCATACCTGCATCTTGAGCTTGATAGAGACAAAAAGGGGGAATTTTAGGAAAAAGTGAAAAAAAGTCTTATGTGAAATACATTATCACAATATAGTCACTGATGGAATATTTAGAACTTGGTTTGAAATCATGCTTTTCCTGCTGCACATTGAATTATTATTTTTTATATTTAGTACATCAGATTGAGTTACTTTTTTCAAAATTGTTTTATATTGTCATTCCAGTTCCTGTATGTCACAGGTGAAATTTAGTGCTGATCCTTAATATGATGCTACGTTAACTACATTATCAACAATACACAAAAGTACAGAAAGGCATCTATGAACATCGTGCTGATTTTCCAGAATTCTTCTATAAGAAACTGAGGGTTTACAGCAGATGCATTATTAGCTTTCTGTAATATAGCCTTGCTTTTTGTTTATATACAAACCCTATAATACTTTCCGTTTTCAGGATTTTACTTTCCCTTGTATTTTAGTGACCAAAAATACCGCTGAAGTACATTAGTGCACAAAACAGCGTTCTCTGAGAGTAGTCATTTTAGGTCTATTCAGTCGTAGAGAACTGATGTACTACATATGCATACATAGCACTATTTTATACACCATTGCTAAATCTACATAATACAGTTCAGACTCTTTAGGAAATAAATAAAGATCATTTTTATAAAACAAATAACTACTGTAGCTTTCAGTTTTCTCCCCTCATGTCCAAAAAGGGAAGGAGACAGGAAAAGCACGAGATCTCTTTTTCTCCCACATTGTCAACATTTCCAGAAATTTCAGGTAATTATAGCTTACCAGGAAGAGGTGGGTGACAGTGCTGGATAAGGCTAGGTTGTGCTCAGTAAGATTGGGATTAGCATACAGTACTCCTTCCATAATACCAACATGTGCCTTCTTAAGGTAACACCATAGTAGCAAAGCCAGCACTTGCAAACTGTTATTTCAACAGAAGTAAGGGGCATATATTTCAGCTCCTTTCACCAAACTCCCTAATGTACCCCATACACACTTATCACAGAAATGTATTAAAATAAAAGATAGTATGAATAAAATGGTTAATTATAAGATGATGAAACTACATAAGAATAAATGTAAGGTAGTAATAATGTACCTGAAAAAAAACATAGCATATGCACACATTGCAGACAGATGGGAAAGATACAATTGAAACTACTGGGAGGTGATGTAAGATGGCAATAAAGGTTCATCTGGGTCATCATCAGGCACAGGTGGTGTAGGAACATGGAAACAAAACAGTTTCAGGTGCAACAGGTTGAATTCCACTTGAAACAGAAAAGGCAACACCAGGGGTCAATGGGCTCTTTAAAAAAACTCCACATGAATGAATGACTTCATTTGCTTTTTGTGTTTATACATTTCTTGATGAACTGCAATAACTTTGGTAATCTTTATCTTCGAGCTTCAGTTCATGGTCAGACCTCTTTCTAACACAAAGAGAATTAGTTATATACCTTCTCTAACAATTTAGAAAGATTTTTAACTGTTAACTATCATTCCAAGTTTGTATCACCTTCTCTCTTCCTCTGCTCTTCTTCAGCAGGTTCAACCTCACGTAACTCTCTTGAATACCCATCTTGTCTCTTTCATCAAATGCAACTTTCCATCCGAGGCTTACTTGTTGAACTACACCATCATCTTCTTCCTCAGACCTTCTGGAGCTGTGAGTGTGCCCCTTCCGCATGGCTTTCCAAACACCATTAATTTTCTTGCTGGTTATTGAGTCACACACAGCAAGAATGTTTTCCAAGACATGTCAGATGTTGAAACTCTTCCAAAACTTGCTCAACCGGTGTCTTGTTCACCTTGTCCATCACTCCAACTAATTGCATTAATGCTTGTCACAAATAAAATGTTTTAGAGTTAGCAATTGTTCCTCAGGCTGGTGGTTGCATAACTGAGGTGGTGGCAAAAATGCAACTTGAGCGCTTGCGTGCAAATCACTCAGGTGAGATAGATGAATTAGTCTGTTACTGAGGATCACCAAGGCTTGTAATACTGAAAATACTAGAAACCGCCCATGCCTTTTTATTTGAAAGCTAGTGAACATGAAGCCCATGTAGGTCACGTAAGCCTCCAATACCCTTTGGTTTTGTGGGTGGGTGCCTGCAGCATTGCCCCATAACATGTAAGCTGGGCTATGTTTTGCAGCCTTGAGTCCTGGCACTTACTTCTCGCCTGAAGGGATAAACGATCTTGGTGGTGTGGGTTTCCAAAAGAATCCTCCTTCCGCTATATTGACCACCTGCTGTTGTGTGTAGCAATGCTGTGTAAATTTTCAGTGACCTCTGCCAAATAATACCAGAGCATAGCGGGAGAGAGCTCTGATTTTCATTCTCCATCTGCACTGAGCACATTTTTTGATCAATGGCTTCCTCATATGACCGGTTATCTTCACAGATAAACCACTTGAGTTTTGCACTGGCTTTTAATGAATCAGTATTTTAGTTTCTTGTTCTAATGCTAGATTCATCCTCTACTATGCACAACCAAGAGCTGATGCAGATTTACCATTTGCCCATGTGTCCTGGTTTCAGCTGGGATAGAGTTAATTGTCTTCCTAGTAGATGGTATAGTGCTATGTTTTTGAGCTAGGTATGAGAAGAATGTTGATAACACACTGATGTTTTCAGTTGTTGCTAAGTAATGCTTAGTCTAAAGTCAAGGCTTTTTGGCTTCTGATGCCCAGCCAGCAAGAAAGCTGCAGGGGCACAAGAAGTTGGGAGGGGACACAGTCAGGGCAGCTGACCCAAGGTGGCCAATGAGGTATTCCATACCATGTGACGTCACGTCTAGTATATAAACTGGGGGAGTGGGGGCGGGGGGATCGCTGCTCGGGGACTAAATTGGCATTGATTGGCGGGTGGTGAGCAATTGCGTTGTGCATCACTTGTATATTCCAATCCTTTTATTGTTACTGTTGTAATTTTATTAGTGTTGTCATTATCATTATTAGTTTCTTTTTTTCTGTCCTATTAAACAGTTCTTATCTCAACGCATGAGTTTTAGTTCTTTTCCTGATTTTCTCCCCCATCCCACTGGGCGGGGGTGGGAAGCGAGTGAGCGGCTGCATGGTGCTTAGTTGCTGGCTGGGGTTAAAGCACGACACCATGTTCTTTGCATTTCCATCTTTGTTTCAAAGGCTAACAGCTTTCAAGGACTTTTTATTGATATTTTCTGTCAGGGTTGAAACACACTTTTTCAATGCCACTGGGCTTTTGAAGATCGTAGAATCATAGAATGTTTTGGGTTGGAAGGGACCTTAAAGATCATCCAGTTCCGAGTCCCCCGCCCCATGGGCAGGGACAACTTCCACTAGACCAGGTTGCTCAAAGCCCCATCCATCCTGGCCTTGAACACTTCCAGGGATGGGGTCACCCACAACCTCTCTGGGAAACCTGTGCCAGTGCCTCACCACCCTCACAGTAAAGAACTTCTTCCTTACATCTAATCTAAATCTACCCTTTTTCAGTGTAATGCCATTACCCCTTGTCCTATCACTACAGGCCCTTGTAAAAAGTCCCTCTCTGACTTTCTTGTAGGCCTCCTGTTAGGTACTGGAAGGCTGCTGTCAGGTATTCCCGGAGCCTTCTCTTCTCCAGGCTGAACAACCCCAACTCACTCAGCCTTTCCTCACAAGAAAGGTGTTCCATCCTTCTGATCATGTCTGTGGCCCTCCTCTGGACTCGGTCCCTGTCCTTCTGATGTTGGGGGCCCCAGAGCTGAAGGCAGTACTCCAGGTGGGGTCTCACCAGAGCAGAGTAGAGGGGCAGAATCACCTCCCTTGACCTGCTGGCCACACTTCTTTTGATGCAGCCCAGGTTGTACGCTGGAAGACTCTAAAGTAGAAGTAGTCTAGACTGCATGATTTGAACACCTGCCGACCTGCCAATTTAACACCTAGCTTACAATCCATCTTGCACTGCAGCTGAAGTTCATAGTGTGTGCTGCCACACTATTGCAATTCTTTGCAATTTCTACTTTTTTAATTGTCTGTAATTTTTTTTTTTTCCCAAACCATTCCTAAATCCTACTTGTTGCTTCTGAATTTGGTAGCGGGGAAAGGAAGGGAAAGGGGCTTAAAAAGTAAATTGTGCAGGTGTGAAATCAGCAACGAGATTTTTTTCAGAGGGACTTTTGTGAGAGCTGCGCAGATGCGAATGAGGTGCTGGGTTTGCTGAGCATGCAGCTCCTGTGTGCCGTTATGGTGGGTTGCTGAATGTGCAGGTTAATTCAATGGACAAAGAGCAGAGGGTGCAAGAAGGAGAGATACTGCCTCATTTCTCTGGACCTCTGGAAAAACTCAGGTTGAGAGCTGTCGGCCAGCTGTCCAGTTCACTCCCAGAATGATATTGCTGACCCAGCGCTGTGTGGCAGAACAAGCTCCCGCTGAAGTCCTGGGGCTGGGTCACAGCCCTCTGAAATTAAACCCCAAAAGGAGCCTGCTCCCAAGTCTTCTTCCAAAACCAAGAAACAAACCCAATGGCAAACCTGTGTGAAGGTGTCACCTTCCATACTTAATTTACATCCTTTTAAATCAACTAAAACTTGATTTCCAAGTGGAAGATGGAAGTTAACCTTGGAAGATGACTATTGATGTTACTAGAAGAAATACGTAAATTCTTAGAACCTTCCCAAACTCTTCCAAAATAACCATTTTCTGATGATGCAGCAACCTCTCCACTGGGGATAATTTATAGGTGTTGTTTCAAAACAAAAGCAACATAGAGGCAGAGAAGAAATATTACTTAGGAAAATAATAAATGTCTTCTGCATTTTACATGTTGAAAAGGTAAATTCCACTTTTGACATTCATCCCAGAGCCACTTTAAAGGCAACCCACAGACTCAACGGGGAGACAGTAAACACTAAATCATAATTACCTCATAAAACGTGAGCCTGTTTGAATGCCTGAGATCTGGTTTTGCTTCACAAAAAATATCATAAATCTATTGTGTTCTACCCAAGTTTATTTAAGGCCAATTAGTGCTTGCATTAAAAAGAATAAGAAAGAAAAACAGAAACAACACCTTCCAAACTTTGCTGTCATTTGTATAGATGTGAAACCCTGATTCTCTGCTCTCATTAAGGAGCTGTTCATTAGAGGACAGCATGTTCCACAAGAGCTGAGGTCTTATATTAACAGTGAACTATGGAAAATCTCTCCCATTTGGCAGCCCACATTTACATTTCTTCTGCAAAGGGATTTCTTTTTAATGCAATTTAATGCTGTATGTGTTACTGTACAGAAGAAAAAAATAATATTTTTCAACACAATCTTGACTTGGCTTTAATATCCCACAGGGTGACATCTGACACTGTACTGAGAGAATAACACCTCTCTGGGTAATCTTTCCAGCAGAGCCTGAAAATGAGCAGTCTGTGCCATTAATATGGCCAATGTAATTAGCAGAGCAGTATGACTGATATTTTTTTTTTTTTAATCAACATTTCCTAAAGCTATTTCTCCAACCGAAGTTACTCTAGCCAGTGGAGCCAGGGAAAGCTAAACTTGAGCATGCCCAAATAGGTTGCAGTTTTGAAGTACAGGTAGGGAGATCAAAGGTAATGTAGCTGCCTGCTTTGGACATGATTTCTGAATAAAGCTAATCATCCAGTTATCAAGAATTTTAAAAAAATGTTTCTAGGTGAAATTAGTCATACCACAATAATGTTTCAAGGCAAGGGAGCCTTTTTTTGTATTAAGAAAAAAAATGAAAGGCATTTGAGTTGTGGTTCTTTGTTAGCAGAGGGCCAAAAAGCTGGGAGAAGGGTGCCCATATTATATGTTCAGATATGTTGGGACTCTGGTTTTGACTAGCTTAGATATAATCACATGATTATCACACCTATATTTATTCTGCTCATGTGGGAAGGGCCCTTCTCTTTGAAGGTGAGCATGCAGTCAGAGAGACCAGTGGCACAGACGTATCACGTCACACCGTAGAAGTCACCAGAGATGCCTTTGGGAAGGGCTGGAACCTACTGATGGCATTTGCCTGAACACAGCTGGCCTTCGTAGGCAGGGCTGTGCTGGGAAAGGGAATTGGTGAGGATGATGATGGCTGTTGGAACATGAAGGGCTGGATGTGGCCGATGCCTGCTCTCACATTCTGGGAGTATAAAGGTTTGGCAGTGGCACATCCTGGGATGTTGAAACCACACTGGTTCTCTTCTAACAAGACACTCCCATTTTCTTACAAAATACAGATGCTGGGAGGGGTTTCTCTCTTTTCAAAAAATATCCGAGCTCCTGGGGATTATGCTGACCTCCCACGTGCAGTGTAGTTGATTCAGGTCTGTGAGATCTGTATTCAAAAGTACAAAGGCACCAATTTCATTTTGAAACATAGCTAGTGAAAGATAATGAACTCACCTAGATGAATGCAAAAGTCTTGACTCAAAAGTAGGTTATCACAGGAAAAGACATAGGTGTTAAGAAAAACCTGGTAAACAGCCAATACATTACTAATAATTACTATCTCTTCCCTAGGAGAAGTGATCATAAATACATTCTACATTGCAAATAGCTAGTGCATAGAGGCTAAAGGAGCAATGTCATTAGGACTGTACTGATCATTACATCTTAGCATTGTTCTGCAGGAGTACTATTTCAAGATGTCTGTATCGAGCAGCCTTTAAAAAAAGCTAATAAAAGGAAAATATCAGTGGTTGAAAATCATTGCATACAAGATGTATGTAGGCTGGGTTTGGCACTGACACAATAATAAGGAAGGTTCAGTGTACTATTGAGAGCAAACAGATAGCAGTGAACAAGTCAAGCTCTTGGCCCTTTGGAATTAAGGGCTGCAGTCTCCTTAGCAGAGCGGCAGCAAAGTCTGGTGGGTCCACGGTGGGGTCAGCAGGAGTGGGGTCCTGAGGTCTGACGTACTAATGCCAGATGCAAAGTCAAGGGAGGTGTTTCCACTGAATTCCCACTGGTGGGTGGATTTGGCTCTAATTCTACTTCTACTTTTGATTTGGTAGGAAAATCTGTTTAACTACGCTGCCTGTAAAATTAGTGTATTTCCTGTCACATACAACCTTTAGACAAGCTTTGATGGACCTTCTCACATGTGAACAAATTTTTAGTCTCATGAAGACAGGCTGCACAGCCTTTAATCTCTGATCTTTTGTTATGTAAGCTGTGGTTTCTGTCATTCTGGATGAGGAGTGCAGAAGGAAAACTGTCTGTCTGCTTTGATGCTTGATTATGGCAATTCTTGGTCCAGAATAGTTTCCCAGAAAATAAAGTATTACAACTAAGCTGAAATTAACTTATCTCTCTTTCAAAAATAATTTTAAAAAAGGTTGTGTAAAGTTGAATTACCTTAATTCAGCAATGGCACAATAAAGCAAGTTACATTGAAGCCACGCTAAATGTCATATTCCTGTTTTTCTTCGTTTAACACTCCTTAAAAGGGTGCAGCCAAGAGGAAAAACGTATCATTTTCCTCAGGAACAATATAAATCTTTATCTGTTAATGTTTTAATGTTTATTAGTTAATTATAGATCTTTATCTGCATAATCTTTATCAATTAAGCATTCCAAATGCAAAAAGTATTAGCACATATTCAAATTACCATGCATTAACCATGCATTAATATGTAAAATTCCCCTAAAAGATTTATTTTTAACATTTTCATTTCTTAAAAAAAGCGTATTAGGAAACACCATCAATATCATATTTGCTCACATGATGGCATCATGCTGTGATTAAAGTCCCTGATTTGCAACAGCCAATGGACTGCCAGCAGCCTTAGAGCTGTCATCCTGGCACTGGAGGCATGCGGGGGAGGGAAGGTGAGGAGGAGGATGGGTGAAGAGTGGAGGCAGTATCCATCTATGAGGAAAGAAAATAACATCATCAGACAAAGCAAAAAAAAGGCTGTGCAAATACATACTTAGCACCAGAGAAAAAAATAAATGCTTTGCTGTACTCAACCACTGTCAGAGATGTGACTGAATGGTGAGTAATGACTTAATGAGCTTAAGGAAAAAGTGCCAAACCGCTAACAAACAATATTCCTAAGAAATATTCACAATTAATGTTGACCCGCCCTGGTCACTAAGATGCAGGTGAGAAGAAACCAAGACTGCCTACACCCATATGCATAATATGTCCTTCAGAAGGCCCTCCACAGGAGAAAATGCCATCAACAAGTTAGCTTGTAGGCAGGTACCTGCCTACAGATAGAGCACACTGTTTCTTTTTTAACATAAAACCAAAAACAACCCCAGGTAAAGATCATAGGACCATAATTCAGGGTGATGTAACCCAGGAGGTCCCTAGTCTAACCACTTGCTCAAGCATGGCCAGCAATGGGATCAGACCAGGCTGCTCAGGGCTTTGTGCAGTCTGGTCTTGAAAACCTCTGAAGATGGAGACTGCACAGCCTCTGTGAGCAAGCTCTTCCACTGCTTGGCTGTCCTCAGAGAAAAAGGTGCTCCCTTAGGATGTAAGCTCTCTAGGCTATTGGTGTTTTTTAAGTGCCTGGCATAATAGATCCTTGTGTACACCCAGGATCTACTGTAACCATAGTAAACCAAGGCAAAATGCCAGTGATGATGGCAGAAATGTACATTGATAACACTACTACGCTGTGGAGCTGAGCCCTCATCCTCTTAGCAGGAGCATGAAAAAGTGACTGGGTCTTGTTTATCTGGAAGTTTTGAGTGTGAGGATGAGGGCTTGGAGGCCCCAGTGCAGCTCCATCATGTCTCCTGCTGCTCCTCTTTTAGTACACGCAGCAAACTTGCTGTGCACACCTGGTGCTTGCTTGCTCCCTCCCTTCCAGCCACGGCGTCATGCTGCATCCTTGTTCCTCTACCTGTTTTTTGAGGACAGTTTGGAGGGAAATATGCATCTACCGCATAAGCTGATACAGGAGTCATCTTAAGGACCTGGAAGTAACAGCTCAGTAACGTTTGCTTGGAGGACTTATGTTGTGTGGGTACTGACATGATAATGGCAGCTAATTGTTTCACTGCTGATCACAGCATAAGCCTCCTGTAAGCCTTACCCATTGACATTGAGTATCTTAAGAACTAGAGGAAGATGGTAACCTCACTGGTATATGCGTGCTATCTCTGATAGGTTTTCCAGAATTGTACTTACTTCAAGGTCAAATTATTTCAAGCAATTAAGTTCCATAAGTTGTCTTTTAATGGTAAGCTCCTCTAGAATTAAATTGATTTTTCTATCACATCAGTTCCTAGAGGTCATAATTGGGACAGATAACTGTTCCCCTAGGCACTGCACCATTTCCAAGAGTTATCCCCTCTGGAGATCTGTGCGATCCACACCTTTTTTTATTTTAACTAACATAAGTAGCCATGCTAAAGACCATGCAAAAAGGACCAGGTACTGAGCAGGTTTGTCTTGCTCACTTGCAAAGCCAGCGCCACACTTTTCTTGATCCACCAGCATGACTAACGCAAGGAGTGTCTTCATTTACTGCGGGAAGACCCATCTGTACTAACAGGGGGTAGAAGAATTACAAGCATTGATGTAATTAGTTCACTTGTAGCTGGCCCCTTGATTTAACTAATTGCTGCTGGTTATACCCACTGGCCCCAAGCAATTCCCCCAGAAGGAAACAGCCACCGAGGCAGGTCCCTGCCTGCCCCCACGCGTCTCAGGCGAGCAGCAGCATCCTGCCCTCCCACTCCTCTGTGGAGCAAGCGCCCCGGCCCCCCGGCCCCCACGTCCCCTCCCAGCCGAGCTGATCCAGCAGGCATCCTTCCCTCGCTCCTTCCCCATCCCCGGGTGAGGCTGACAGTTCGGGCGCTCTGCCAGCATCCGAGACACAATTACGGTCACACATGCTGGAAGTTGAGAGAAAACGTGTGGGATTTATTTTATTTGGGGGGCGGGGGGGAAGACAGGCGGGAGAGGGACTGGAAGGCTTTTAAGCAGCCAAGGCCTCTGACAAAACAGAATTGAAAGCTATGCACCATATTTCATATAATTCAAGGCTGGACCGCATGCATGTGTTATTAGTTCTCAAAACCATTGTGTACGGCAATTTCTCCATCCCCAGTGAGCTTTTCTGGCTGGGAGGCCAAAGGAGTAGTTGGTACCAAGCCAAAGCAGTTTAGGAATTTTTCCTGAAGGAGGGAGGGAGGGAGAAATATGGAGCAGAAAGCAAGAAGGGCTCTTCTTTGGGGGCACAACAGCCTCTGCTAACGTTTCCTAAAGTTTCCAGTGTCTTCCCCTCCAAACTCTCTCTTTTTGTAGGGAAATCCCCCCTTCCCCTCTCTCCAGTTCAGGGACAAATTAACATCAGGACAAAGTGGTCCGTCTCCTGGTGGTGCCCAGCTCTCTCTTGCCTCCCGGGGCAGCTATTGCCCAGCCAAAGGACCGCAGCAGCTCGGGATGCTCTGACAGATTCCTAGGGTCCTCGCAAATCAGGAGAAATCCGTTACCACAGCTTTGACAGATGTCTTACACTCATCTCTGGAGCTTAGGAGGGAGGTGAAGGAGGAGGAAAAAGAAGGAGGAGGAGAGCTGAAAGCTTTTCAAAGACTATTCAAACAGAGGCTTTTTTTTTTTTTTTAAACAAGCCTAGAAATTAAGGTGGGGAAAATACTTTAAACCAAAACATTTAGAAATTTATAGCTTCACTTTAACCACAGCTTTATTTCTCTGTCTGTCTCACACCATGTTTCCATTATTGTCAGGAGAATGAACTGCATGCATGCCAAATCAGGTCATTCACAAATATAGAACGAACGTCTGTCATTACAGATTTACCACTCCAACTACAGCATATCCCTTCTGTCTATAAAAATCCTGATCCATTAGCAGGGTAATCTCTGCGTGTCAGCCCTTTAACACTCCATGCACCTCAACAAACTGGAGGTACAGCCTTCCTTCAACAGGCCAGCCTACACATTTGCTCCAAAACAACAGCAGGACATGTGGGTGATGTCCATTAACTCTACAACAAAGCCAAATTTCTTCATGTGAAAATTCACAGCATGCTGAAACCTGGGTGAGCTCTGCACAGATCTGGGGCAAGCCCCAAAGCCATAGTCACCATCACCCTCTCACCATCTTTGGAATGATGTAAAGTTGCTGATGCACAGAAAGAAATATTAAGAGACTTGCCCAGAGTCATCTGGGTTCCATTGCAGAGCAAAGGAGAGCCCAGGTCTCCAGACTGCCAGGTCTCTGCCTTAGGCTTGGCTGCCTTGAGTGGCACGAGTCAGCCTAATGGTTAGGTGCTTCCTCATACCTACTCAGCTTCAAGATGGACCTCTGCTGTCTAAATATACTCTCACAAGCTGCTTTGCTATCATGCAGAATTTCAAAATGACCCTAAACCAGCAACATTTAGGGATTCTTTAAAACAAAGCATCACCTCAGTACAAAGCCTGATTTTCACTGTGAAACACTGACAGTCAGGAACTGAGTTCATGCTGGACAAAGCAAGGTTTTCATATGGGGAACTTAGGCAAGGAGAGACTGAGGCCCAGATTTCCAAACTTCTTAGGAACTAAACCTGAGTCTTGCTGAAGTGCCCAAAGACACTTGACTAAGGGATTTTTTCACAGTCATATGCAAAATCTGCAGTGCAGCACATCTTCCAAGATCAAGATTAATGTCCCAATGAATAAACTGGCCTCTCTTCTCTGGTCACACCAGCTTCTCACAGTGATGCCCCAACTTCTCACAGTGTAGAGTATCTGCTTTCCATTTTGGAACACACAAGTGTTCTTTTGACAAGTACCCAAATAGAAAAAAAAAAAAGTAAGTGTTAATAAAAAGAGACAATACATTGCTTTGTCCAGGAAACTGGATGTGCACACAAATCTGTGTTATGGAGATAGTGCTGTACACAGTACAATGCAGCTAGTCTGAATTTAACTTGAAAATCTCCATGGATTTATTTGCCGTCATGGAGAGCAATTAGGCTTTCTCCAGTGGACAAAGCATTGCTGTTAGATTGTCACAAATGCTAGTATCCAACGTTCAAACAGCACAGTGGATAAAGCACCTGTTTAAGGCACCACAGTTAAACCTTTGTGGATTTGTAGTTTTATTTTAGAGCTTCAAGGGATTTTCCATTTTTAAAAGGGAAAGAAGAAAGCAAGAAGCCCAGGTAAAGTGTGCATTTACTGACGACAATGAAGCTGACAATGTACAAGACTCCAGCTAAAGATAAGTCTCTCTACAAATCACTTATAATCTAATAGGCAGACGTGCAGAATACAGAAAGGGAAGAGGGTGGGCAGAGGACTCAAGAACTTACTCAAGTTTCTTCCGTTTCCTGAGGAAATCACAGGAGAACTGACTCTTTAATGGGGGTTAAAAGGGAAGGAACAGTAGCATGGCAACTAAGAAGGGAGGCAAATATTGCACATGGAGAGAACATTACAGAAAAAGGCAGGGGGAAGGCAAATAGCTGTGGTGTTGCCTGGGTAGCAATACCATGTATGGCCATGTGTGGCATGGCCTGAATAAAGCCTACGGGTTTCTTCCTCCCCTTTCCTTCCTGTGTGCCAGGAATTAGTAACGTGGTTGCTCACATGGTTGTCCAGTGGTTCCTCAAGCTCTCCCACCAGCTGATTCATGCTGAGTGACAGGTTTCATGACAGACTGTATTTAGTAGCTCCCCACACATGGATGCAGTAACCTCCATGAACGTGGGCCACGAAGCAAGCTTGGCTCTAGATTCAATGCTCAGTGCCAGGGAGAGGAGGGGAGGGTAGAAAAGCTGTAGGAATGGGCCCCAGCGGGTTGCACCGGCTTTAACACCCTGATACTTGCCAGAGGAGAAGGGAACCTGAAATATGAATGCTTTGTAGAAATTAAATTACTAAACCTCCTTCGATATAAAGAGGTCATATAACAAACCCACCACAGCCAAAGAACTCAAAGGATGCTCTGTGTTCCAGAGGGGAAAAATACAAAGACAAGGGGAAGAGTGAAGGACAGAGCCCTCACCTGCATCTTTGTAAGTCTTGATTTTGTACTTCCATGCCAATGCCACTCTTACATGAAAGGCTTCGAAAAGCCGCTGTTTTTTAGATTGCTTATCAGTATTCCTGATTAAACAACAAAGCACAGTAAACAATACTAATAAGTTGTTTAAGCGAACTGCAGCACTGTTGGGCTTATGAACATAAACAGACAGACCACTAAATCAACCGGAGGAGCTCTTCCACCAAGGCAAATGGGTGCTGCCTAGAGCTGATGACAGATGGTTTTAGAGCAGGCTAGGCATGTGGTATCTATGTAACATCTTGTATCATATGGAAAGCAAATTCTCTTTCACGCGCTTTGCTCCAGCTGAAGAAAAAATCCTTTTTGATTTTATTGCCACAACTTCTGATCCCCAAAGGTGACACCAAATTAGCATCATTTTCTTCTAATTCACAGTGATAACCTTCTTCAGAAACACAGGGGTGGATGGTGAAAGTCTAAAGTCTCTTGCTTTATCAGGCATATTTTAGTTAACTTGCAAATAACTCTGCTTATGAACAACCCTTTCAGGCTAGCATAGTCTCCAACTCTTCATCGTGTCTCTCAGTTATGTCATGATGAGGCTTCCCCCATAGCCCAAGACCGTGCAAGTAACTTTGGTGCTAGAGAGGGGACAACAGTGGAGAACATGTCTGCGTGTTATGCTCACACCACCTGGCCGGTCTGCCTTGGCACTGTCTCTGAAAGGACAGTTTCTAGCTGTGGGTGTCTTTCAGCACCCTCAGAGGGTGCCCGGTGAAGCAAAATTTTGTGTTGGGGAGCAACAGGGTATGTGTTTGCTAGGGACTGGAAAGAAGATCCCTAGCTCATTTCAGATGCTAATGACGTTCAGCCAGTATTAGTCCAGGTCAGCGATGAACTCCTGACCTGGAGGGGAAAGACTCTGACGCCAGTTTTCAATCCCCTGAGCTGCTCAATCCCACGATAATGTCATTTCTGAAACAGCGCCAATGGAGCATAAAAGCAGCAGGCAGGACAGAAGGCATCAAATGCTAATAGCCACTCCTTAACAGAAGAAAAAGTCTAATCCAGGGCTTTGAAAAGCACTCAGCCCCCGCATGCTAAAAAGAGGTATGTCGGAGAGCTCTACCCAGTGTGTGCCAGAGGACGTGGGACAGCAGTTGCACACGTACCTGTGAATATACTTTTTCTGAGTGCATGAGGAAACCGTCTGTTCCCAGGCTTTCTGAGGCACAATTAAACCAGACCTTTATTTCAAGGGCACTGCCAAATAAGTGGCTTGTTTGAACTCGACTCAATCAGGAATTGAAAACACGGAAAAGAAAATAGGAGCAAGCAACCGGATGAGGCTCTGCAAGAGAATTCAAGTCTGACAGATTTATGGAAACCTTGTTTCCATATGGATCGGTACTGCTGCGTCCAGAGCTTCAGTGGCAGCAATCAATGAAAACAATACTAGCTCCGGCGGATGTCTGCACACTTAAAAAGAAGCCCACGTATATGTGTTTTTACATAGAGGCTAAGTAAATAGAAGTGCAGAACTGGGGTGGCTCCCTTGTTCATTTGCCACAGCAGGCATCCTACCCCGGGGACACGGGACTCTGCTCTGATGTACAGCTGTGCTGGTGGGAGGAATCAAAAGAGCGAGCTGATTTACTGAGTTATGAAACAGTGACATACTCTGCATGAAAATGAAAGGAAATATANGAGGCAACGTCATTAGATCTATGGTCATACAGTTACAAAGTCAAATGGATTTACACAGCAGGCGAGGAGAACTCCTGTCCCGCTGCTGTATAAATATTAACTGGCTGTAACCCTATTACACTTAAACACCTGGTAGTGATTGGAGTAATGAAACACACTACTGTCTCCATAAAGCCCTCTATGTGTCTGTGCGTGTGCATATGCACACATATGTACATCTGCAAATTACTGATCTTCAGCAAATAATAGTGATGAGCCTAAATCTGAGTGTAGAACAAATGCTGATGACGTCAGTGGTGTAATACCGAGAATAAATCTGGAAAGGGTCATGGTGCTCCTCTCCATCACCCATGCCTGGGGGATAAATTGCAGCCAAAAATGGGCATGGCCTGTGCTGTTCCTTCATTTGCCCTTTTCTGAATCTAGCATCTGCAAGCTTCAGAGAGGAAGGAAATTTCATTTCTACTGGCTGGACTGCTGAGTAAGAGGGAAAATCTGCAACTGAAGCAGAAGATAAAGCAAAAAAAGGGTGGAACAGCTTGATTTCCAAGCAGTGTAAGAAATCAAGTTTTAGGAAAATGCTTCCTCGTTATAGGGAGAAACACTTCCTCCTTTATCTAAATCTTTAATCGTGGCCCTGTTCCCCACCATTGGCATCTGGCCACATCGTATCCTGCATAAAAGGAAGTGCTGCCTCTTCCAAGAACACTTCCTCCTCCTGATTAATTCAACAGTGCATCCACAGCTTTCCCTAGAGTTTTTCCACAGAAACAGCCAAGCTAGGCTCAGAGATAACTAGTACATCCCTTGCTCTATATAAATCGGAAGCTGGACATCCACAGCTGATTTAGACAAGCAGGCAAATCTAACAGTAAACAAAGCACAGGGAATGATGCACATAACATGAAATGTATTAAATAAGAAGGCACCTGAGCATGCATTTGTTTTGCATAATGCATTCAAGCTGTTACAAAATGCAAACCAAACCAAATGAACCCAAAAAATTCATATCAATATCTCTGTCCAGTGACAGAGATGTTAAAACCTGTGACCCATCCTTCACCCAGTACTGGCAAGCAAATTTCAGTGGCGGCTGAAGGGAAGGCAAGAGCCGAGTGGGACATACTGAAGAGACAGTATTTTCCTTTAAAAAACGAGCTGGAGTCTAATGACAAGGTCAATGCTTAGAGCTGGAGTTGTGGCAGCCAAGCTGGGATCTGCTGATTTCTGTCGGTTAAGTGTTTGATAGGAGACTTTGCACACCCTGGCACAGAGGGTAACAGAGGTCCAACAGATGACAGAGTTAGTTTGGGATTTTGGAGAACCAGGATGAACTTCTAGAGAAGCGGGGCAATCAGCTCAAGTCCCCCAGGGCCCGTTTTTTGCCCTGAGAAAACTGGGAACAGTTGCAATTCTCTTCCTCAAAAGCAAGTTGTGGTGATGATACAGTATAAACTGGGATAGGATTATGGTTGTGGGGGCCATATAATNTCTAGCTTATATAAATGGATCCCTGTGGGCAATGAGCATGAATAACTTATGAACTGTCAATGCATCTGCTCCATGAAGAGAAAATACCATGAGTTTGCCTCACTGTAACCTCCAAAGTCAATATTCATGTACACACGGATGGTCCAGTTCGTAATGGGGAAATTAGCTTGAAGGTGCACATATGACAGTGGAAAAAGTAGAGTAAGGGGAGAGGAAAATAGGAATCTCCACCTGTATTTCAAGTGAGAGAAGAAGCTTAGATTCCCTATTTTGAACTGCCTTATATGGTTCTCCAAGGTGCAGCTTTAGGACTGTTTGTCCTGAAGGTAAATCCAGGTAAACGTGTGACAGCAACATGTGCATATAAACACAGATGCAGACACAGAACTGACAGGAAAGAAGGAAGATAATCTGTATTTTTGAAGGCTCTCCCTTCCTCTCCTCCACAATTACATTTTCATATGGTAGTTTTGCATCCATCTAAGTCAAACATGTGCAAATGGGGTAGGCCCTAAGGCTCTAAGATAACCCAAATGGAACAAAACCATATGAATGCACATGCAAATGTTATGGTAAGTAGCATATGTTTTAGATACTGCTGAGATCATATGTTGATATGAACTAACACAAACCTCTGCTTTTCATCATAGGCTCTACTTGCTACACATAGGTAATCTATATAAAAATATGGCATGGTTTAGATCTATATGAAATGCATGTCATTTGCACATGGCAAATATTGAGAGGGAAAAGGTTAAAGGCAGAACATACATGGAATCACTGCTACAAAATGTTTTTCCCTTTGCAGCAGCCTCACTCACTTTCCCCTTGTCTGGCAGAGCACATCAGGTTCTGCTATTCCTGTAATCTTCCAGTTGCTTTTTAAAAAAGTGTATTTACTTATTAATGACTGGCTCTGGGGAAGCCACATTTCTCCCTGAAGTCTGGGAACAGAAAAGATTGGGGCAAATCACAGAGCAGGGAGTTGCAACCCAGTGCTAACTAAGGTAGGGAAGAAATGCAGCTTCATGAAAGCAGCATCATTTCCTCACACGGGGCTGAACCCTGCCTGCCACACTGCGTGCATGTAGTTTAGTGCAGTTGCTGGAACTTGCTCGAGTCTAGCAAGCAGGACTTGGCTGACAGACTTCTGCTGCAAGAAAGATTTTTTTTTCTTCTCTGGGTACTGGAGAATATCAGCAGAATAACCTGAGTTTGATTGCAAACAGAATTTAGATTCCAGATGCAAACAGCTCCAGCCTCTGTTAGGTATCTGAATCTAGCTCCAAATCTTTCACTGTAGTCTGTGCTACAGTCAGAGTACTATAATGAAACAGAATTGTTCAAAGAGGTTTGTATGGAGCCCTATTCTACTGGAACATGGAGTTCTGTAAAATCAAAATGCTTTACAAAATCAAGTAATATTTTAAAATTACAGTTAGGAAGAAACACAAGAAAATATGTGACAGTGTCCAAGGAAGCTGCTTAGACATCTTTGAGGGAACTGTTGCCTTCAGAAATCCTGAATTTTCTTTCTGAAGGTTTTCTTGCTCAGCAGAACAACACTAAATCTCAAAATGCTTAGTGAAACAGCATATGCATCTTCTAGCTACTTCTAAAAGAAGAATAAATAAAATACTGCAAAGAACATATTTTTGCCTACTTATATAACATACAAAATTCTTGGAACTTGGGAAAAGATAAATTAATGTGACACTACTGGAAATGAATGAAAGATCTTTTACTGCTTTGAAGTTAGTAAGAGGTTATATGCATTTCTTTTAGCTGAGGTTATGTTACATAAAACCATATTAAAACATTACTTCAAATGCTCATTTTTCATTTAGGAGAGGTGGGCGTAGGCCTCCTGAACCAGTATTTGGAACAACAGTTTCCCAAACAGCTTGCTCAAATGATTCCAATTGCATTTTGCTACCCCCTACTATACAACCAGGCCAGCTTACAAACAGATATATAGTATACGTGACAGCATTTTAGACTGCTTTCAAAATCCTTTAAAAAACATACACAGAACTCTGAGCCTTAGCTCTAACACTTACTTACTGTACCCTGATCACCTCTTCAAAACTGATTTTTTACTCAATGAATGGGCAGGGACAGATCCTCAGCTAGTGTAAAACAGCACTCTTGTAATGATCTTCAGTCATCTTCATTTCTTGGCACCCCAGAATGGTTCTAGTGGAGGAAAAAAGCCCATGTATTGGCAATTTAAGCCTATTGACAGTAGGGTTTGCTTTTCTTAGTTACCTTTTGCAGACTCTTTCGAAGCGGTCCACAGAGCCCCAAGGGATCAACAGACCACAGGCTGAAAACCACATTTCAGTAGAGCTGCACCAACTTACAGCAGATTAAAACCCCAGGTTTTAAAGCTGGCCAATGGTAACCAAATAAAATAGCTGAACAGGAAGCGCTGCAGGAGGATTGCACAGCCGGCACACGGTGGGCTTTGCCCAGCTCAGGTTTATGTTGGAAGGGTGGAACAGTGTTCCACCCCTCTTCTTGCCTGGGGCAATAAAAAGTTCCTGCAAAACTGAAGCTTTAATTTAAAACAAATCTGAGGTGTAGCCATTTCTGGCTCACACTAGTGCCTACCAGTTCCAACAGAGTTGCAATGAGTGGCCCAATACAGGTAATGGTCTTAAGTTTACTGCACTTCGTGCTGTGAAGACAGCCTTTGAAGGCATCAGCCAAGCATGCCACAGTGCTGAGGCTGCATAAGAGTGACTGAAATGACACTGATGGCCAGAGCAAAGTGGGAGACCCCCTCGCTGCCCTAAAGCTGCAGAAAAAGCAGCAGCTGCAGTGTTTGCTGATGAGTTAACAGTCAGGGCCATAGGTATGAGATCTACACTTTCCTCTCCCTTCTGTTTTTCTATGCTCAGTCCCTGCTAGCTGAGGTATAGTGTACCACATCACGCTCGGCTTTTTCTTGTTACCAGGTTTAGTGGTTCTCCTCTGGTCCTGTCTAAATTGCACAGCTAGGTCTAGTTTCACAGCATCGGTCTCTGTTTCTGCCCTGCCTTTCATAGTGGCAGTGGGGATGGTGAGGCTGATCATGGGGCTGGCTTCTTAATACCTTGTCCTAACCCTTGTCCTTCCTCCCTTTTGCCTGGCTTTAGCACCAGCCTGGGCATTTGGCCTTCCCTGGTTTGGGGCAGCAAAACACACGTTCGCTCACACTCGACTGCTCTTGGAGGGTACATGACCACTCTTCAAGGAGGACCTGAAATGACAGAAAGGAAACATGAATCAGGAAGAAGCTAGAGCAGGAAAAAAATGACCAGAGAAAGGGAATGCAAATGGAAAAGGTGAAGCATCTTTGGTGGAAGGAGATCTGGCTACAAGAAAGGCATGGGAGAAGCCGTTGCTAGAGGGAGTAGAGCAGTAGCTGCTGCAGTAGCACTGATGCCTGCCCTATCCAGTAGTGAGAGGTTTGACGGGATGGGGAAGGAGACACCCGGCTAAGGAGGAAGAAAACAGGCAGGAGGGGTGATCCAACAAGGGAGAGAGGGGTCTGTGCATGCAGAGCAGCAATACTAATTAATGGGAAATGATGGCCAGCGAGGAATGGCACGGGGGTTGGGCTGGGTTTGTGCTGGAGCAAATGGTACTTGAGAGGGGCAAAAGCAGAAGGCAGCACATGCTGAAGCGTGCAATGGAGGCCGAGCCACCACGATGCAGCCGTGCTCATGGGGGAGACCTGCCCCACCAGGCTCCCCCAAAAGCTGCCAGGCTTTTCAGCCCTGTGCAGTGTGGAAGGATTTCCTAGTAATAGCACAAATTCAGAAGACAAATACCTCACCATTATTCTAGCATTTTTCATACCCAAGAGGATCTTCAGCTGTGGACTGGCAGTGGCACGGACTCTTGCTTTTTGATTAATCTTTTATACCATCTGCTCTCCCTCCACCTATCCATCATCTTGCTGCCTGAGTGATGATTACTTCAGAGTGCAAATCACCTAACATCATTCTGGCTGATAAATTATATATGAAGGACAGGACATGGTGAGTAAGACTGAACCCAGCGACATCAGTTTAAGTTTGGGGATAAGCACGGGTGCTTAGATACCCTAATGCCCAACACACTTGAAAATAGGCAGATTAGATTAGATGGACAGGCTCCAGTGGAGTTAGTTCAGGTTTACACAGGTGTAAGTGAGATCAGAATTGGCCTTCAGTCTGTGGAAAAACTTCACCGGTTTATGAAAGGAAATTTCATGCACACGGAAAAGAGCCTATCCTTAATTAATCACATGGAAAATACTAAAAATATGGACAAACCAGCAACATTGGCAGCTTCTCTCTACACTAGTATCATCTCTGAGGTATACACCTGCTTGGCAACTACTGGTGTTGGTTAATCATCTTTCTATCAGGGGAAAAAGAATCTACTTCATTTGTTTTGTTTTTTCCCCTTACCTGCATAAATGAAAAAAAATACATGAAAGAACAGTTTGAGCTGAACTGCAGGCCAAGTGAATGGAATTGCTGACAAGAAGCACTGAAGATGGGCTCCTCGCATGGCAGTAATGAATGCCACCCCTTCCTGGCTGTTGGCGGGGACAGCTGGTGAGTGAAGCTGTAGGCAGCAGACACTGGCTGGATGTGAATACCTGCAGTGTGGACTCCACAGGCATTGTGGGCTTTCGTCTAGAAGGTGAATCAGAAACAGGGACTGAACAAGGTTTTTACCATTGCTAATGCCTCTGATTCTGCACCGGGCCACAGGCAACCTTGACAAAGCCTGCCAGGATGTTTCTTTCCTTGCTTTGTGAGTTCTCCCTGTGTCAAGGCTAACCTTTATTTTGTTTTAAATACTTTCCAACCTTTTCTTCTCCTTTTGAAATAACCTACAGAGCATAAAACCAATTACGGAGGCTGAAAATTATCATTATAACATTCCCCAGAGACGTGAAGTAAAGCACGCTCCCCACTGTTGCCACCTGCAGCTGACCCCTGAGGATGGTGGAAGGGCTTACCAAGGGCAGACAACCCATTACACACCGTAGGGAGCCAGGCAACAGCATTTTCTGCTGATGGTGCGAGGCCACAGCAAGCTTCCACCTCACTGGTGCAGGTGGCTGGGCTGGGCCCTCCACCACTATCTGTGCATTGTTGGCTGAGCTAGTTGGTAATTCAGGAGGTTTTTGGAGTTTGTGTTGACTCCAATGTCTTCAGACAGCATCTACCAGTAGAGCAAGTAACCTACAAGTGCAGCTTGTGCACCGCACTATAGGACATTTTCTTACCAACACTGACTAGCGGAGCAACCAAACCTGCTGTCTGGTCTGTAAAGTCACATGTCATTAAATATCTAATCAAACCTGACATCCCTTTCAGGGCTCTGGCCCAGTGTAAGAGTGTAACACACTCAGAGCAGATGCAGAACTGCACCTGTGTTGCCCCGCCTACCTCCTGGAGGAAGCTACAGACTGTGCAAGTGACAGACTTTTAGGAAAGGCCATCTAACACTGGGGGATAAACTTCAGCGGCGGCTAAGGACCAGCATTAGACTTATCCCTTTTCAGTTCTTTGCCTTCTCAAAATTGACTTGTTACAAGTATTAACAAAAGGAGAAGAAAGACATAAAGATAAAACCTTCCCAGTCTGCCTTTCCTCTCTAACCCAAAAGCAAAATCCATCTCCACGCATGCAGCTCTCCCACTGGAGAAAGGATGAAAGGAAGAGCACATCATGGCTGTGGCCACATCATTTAATGTGCTAATGGAAAAGTTCAGATGAACCAGAGCTCTGAGAAGTACCTAGAAATGCATTCTGGAAGTGAGAAATAGTCACATAGTCACTGTGCATAAGTACAAGCCACTTCTGTGGGGAGCGGTGGGAAAGGAAGCTTGAAATTAGACCAAATATTCAAAGCACTATATCCTTCAGAACTTGAGGGAGATACAGAACGAGGGGAGGAAGGACCCACCAGGGCAACAGGGATTATTTCTGCTTCTCCCAAAATCAAAGAAACATCCCTGGATGCCTGCACTCTGGCATTACACTTCCCTGAGAAGGAAAAGTGTGTGTTCGGGGATGCTCTGACAACAGTGGGAGTCCGTTTTACACTGGTCCGAGAGAACAAGGAAGGCTTTCTATGTCTAATCACATGGGAAAGATCTGTTCCTACATCCTGAAATGCTTCAAATAGTAGTTGCTTCTATGGGTTATACAATGGGTACAATTAATGTCTCTTATTGCAACATTTCAATGAAACGCCCCTAAAAGCTTGACTTGTGCCATTTAGAAGAGAACTGTGAATGAGAAATAAAAACAAGTAGATGCTTTCTTCTAATTCTCTTACTACTGCCCTCAGTAAAATAATGAAACTAAAAATGTGAACAATATTGCTATCTGAACATCAGGCTCATAGTTTCTTGAATAATTGAAACCAGCATATCTGAAAATATTCAAAATAAGTGAAACACATTTCAAATTTTGCAGTAGATGAAGTTCTCAATGTATTTTTGTTTTAAATACCACTCAGATGGTTTTATTTTTCCTACTGAAGAAAAAAGTACGGACTTCATTATTTAAGCTTCTGGTATCCAAAACTACCATAAAGAGTCAGCTGCTAAGGACTTGCATTGCCAGTGGTTTGGGACCTTAGCCAAAATCACAGATTACCAAAACAAATCTAGCCCTGCACGGGACAGAATGGAATGGTTCAGTTTGAGAAAACATGTTGGTCTTTCATTGCATAAAATGTTAAAAAAACATCCCTGAATTGCAAACACCCCACAACTACATAGTGTCCCAAACAGACGTTTTGTTTGGTTTGAGAAACTTCAAGGCAGGGAGGCTTGTACACTCTGTTTGGAGGGAGGGGGTGTTAGCAGATTTTGTCACATCAAATATTTGCATCGGACATGGATTGCTAGCCCGATTAGGTTCAGCATTCTTTCCTCTACTTGTTTGTAGCTATACATAGGGTAGAGTTTCTCAAAGCCAACACTTTAATAGGAAAAAGCCCCATATCCTATCAAGTTATAGGGGCACCAGAGAGAGAGGCTAACTATGGGGTTTTCCAGCTTGCTCTTATTTACTGAGAATAACCCATGGCATCCTAGTGCCTTCCTCAAGGAGTTTATATAAACACATCTGTCTTTTTCCAAGCCTCTGGGAAGTAGGAAGCTCGCCTGTGGGACGCTTTCTTTTTGAGAGCAGTGCTGCTGTTAGTGCCTGCTGAAGAAGAGAGTCGGAGATGTGTTTTACATTAGCATTTGATGTGGCATGGGTAGAGACCATTTCATTTTCCCTGATTTTGCGTCCTGTGGCCACAGCCTGGCTCATGTAGATACTTCTCTTCCTTGCTGACAACTTTATTCTTCCAGCAAAGTGAAGCTGTCACAGGAGGCCGTCGCCAGGGTAGGAGCAGTGACCTCTCAGGTGTTTGGGATCAGCACCAGGCAGAGTAAGACAGACAAGTGCCGTCTGCTTCCCCCTCACATGGGATCCAGTCTCAGGAGTACCAGGCAGTGAATTAGCAGAGACCTCATCTTTCAGTTCATGTTGTCTAATGCAAGATCAGTGGGGCATAAAGTTTCTATTATCTGTGTTTTAATAATGGATGAACCTCCCCTCCTCCTGCTCCAAAAAGCCCTACATATAACCCCGCTCTAGGCAGATGACGCAGCTGGTCCTTTGTTTGCTCGGCTCCTTCCAGATGGGTATCCGGTGCCACCTGAGCTGAGTGGGCCCAGAGAACATTTTGTTACTTGCATTTGATTTCAGACACTGGAGGCTTCCCCTTCTAAGCTCAGCTTTATTTAAGGGTGTTTGTTTTGCATTTGTGTCAGCCCTGAGGATGACCAGGGGATAAAAAGCGTACCCCTGAAGCTCTGCATTTTCAACTTCACTACCTCAGTTATGACTTACCTATTGACCAACTATCAAGGATGCCAGGGAGTAGTATTATTCTGGGTGACAAAAGTCCATTCAGACAACAGGTCCTCAGATTTGGATCTCCAAATCTGACTCGATTCAAATGACTTCCTGCCAGGTTGCAGAAGGATGAACACTGAAGCTGTTACTGTGAAGGGCTGGTCACCCTTTATGACCGCTTTTATCAGGACCAGGACACTCTCTCCTGTGATACAGTTAATTTGGAGGTCCAGGTTATTAGCATAGTGTTAAGGAAATGCTACAGACAGTTGAGTGATTCATCATTATTTCATAAAAGTATTGTGCTACCAAAGAAAATTATGTGCAAATTTTTAACTGAAGAAGAAAAAATCAAACTCAAAACAGGCACAGAAGCATAGAGAATTGGAATAGAAGTGTTGAGGTTGGCCTGTGGAGAGCGAGTGGGAATGGTGAGGTGGGAAAGCACCAGAAGGAGCAACAGAAGGTTTTGCTGGCACCCAGCTCTGCAGGTCATCAATATCACAGCACATCCATGTGTAGCTTCTGAGGACACCCAGGTAGGGAAAACAATGGACTGCGTAAAACAAGGGCCAGCAGTTAAGAGGTGGTGATGAAGAAGAAAAAGAACAAGGCTGGAGCTTTAAGACACCCAGACAGAGAGATGAAAGACTTTGAGTAAACCCTAATGACTCACAGAAGTAGAAAAGGATGGAGACATGAAAGTTTCTATTCACTGTAAGCTCCTGAAGAGTTCAAAATGCTTGTGAATATGTAAGTAGGGAAGTATAAGCAAGTAAAATCTGCTTGTTTTATAATAAAACCACCTGCCTCTTCTGTAAACTTTAACTTCGAGCTTTGCTACAATTGCAATGCTGTTCGCTAGAGAACAACAGCTAATACCCTTGCTGCTAAGGCAAAACTCAAGATAAGATAATGTGGTACACTGGGTACATTTACAAAACTATTTAGAGCTTGTTCAAGTATCTGTGCAGTATAAATAACTCCAACCTCCATCACTTACAATTTCTAGGAAAAATAGCCCACCATACATGCATAAAGCATACATGGATGTTGCAGTCTTTGACTGACATAGAAACCCAACAGGTAATACAAGAGGTGGTCTCTGTTCCTTGTGCCAACCACTGCTAGTGTTGTACCACCCTCCTGGTTAGCATCAGATGGATAGTTTCATGCAGTGCTAAGAATACTTTCTGCATTCAGATCAAGGTGGGGACTTCATCATTTGTTCTTGATTACATTTGATGGGACTGAGCCATAAACTTCAACATTTTGAGGCTCCAAACTCACTTCTTTATCTTGGGCCATACATCACTTAAACAAAAAACCACTTTGATTGCTGTCCTAGCAGCTGTGGATTTCTAGTACTTTTCCTGTAGAAAACACTAGAACATTTTCTATTTAACAGTTCATCCCCAAAACACAAATAAAACTCATTTATTTGGTTCAGAAATGCCAGTCAAGAAAAGAATTATAGACCTGTCTTGTTTTCAAATGCAATCTGTATGACAGAGAATTAATCAATAGCCTACCATTCCCAAAGCACATTGCAGAAATCATGTCCAATTTTCTGACTCTCAGACAAAAAAAAAAAAAAAATTGTACACAGTCAATTTTAATAGTGAAATGGCTATACTTATCTCTTCCAAACAAGATTATATTATCAGAGGACCTCAGAGAAGGCAGAAATTAAACTCATCTCAAGCAAAGCAAGACAGAAGGGAAATGGCATGTGGCCAGCAGGAGATGTTACAGCCTTATTCCATCTGCACTCAAGAAAGTGACCTCCTTCCCTAGGACGTTGGACGTGTCCCACAGAGACTGTCAACAATAAGGTCTAGACAGAAATCCTCCCTCTTTAATTCCCAGAGCTTCAATTTGCGATGAAGCAAATGTGACAACTATTGGATAAATGATAAGATGGCTCTAGTATAAAGTGCAAACTCAGGTTGTTGTTCCCCCCCCGCCCCTTCTGCTGGAAAACCCCACACATCTGTTCAGAGGGAATTAAAAACTTCAGCTGTCTGTTACAGCTGAAGGCACATCGCCTTGTATTTGTGGCATATGCTAGCACCTACAATCCACTGCGCTGGAAGAGGTCAGGCACAGTTTGCGTCTCTAGCAGAAGTGCTACCACTAAAACAGTGGAAGTACGGAGCCATTTTAATGGAACAATAAGAACCGGTAACATGCAAAACGTTACCACCCTTCACTCAAAAGAGAACCAAAGCTGTATGGGTAAAGAAACATCCATGCTGGTTCTCAAAGCAAATCAGCTGCAAATACATTTAGAAAAAGTAAAGACAATGTCCTGGTTTCAGCTGGGATAGAGTTAATTGTCTTCCTAGTAGCTGGTATAGTGCTATGTTTTTGAGCTAGGTATGAGAAGAATGTTGATAACACACTGATGTTTTCAGTTGTTGCTAAGTAATGCTTAGTCTAAAGTCAAGGCTTTTTGGCTTCTGATGCCCAGCCAGCAAGAAGGCTGGAGGGGCCCAAGAAGTTGGGAGGGGACACAGTCAGGGCAGATGACCCAAGGTGGCCAACGGAGTATTCCATACCATGTGACGTTTTAGGAACTGGGGGGTGCATCAGGGCTCGGGGACTTCCGGGTGCGTCAGTCGGCGGGTGGTGAGCAATTGCATTGTGCATCACTTGTACATTCCAATCCTTTTATTATTAGTGTTGTCATTTTATTAGTGTTGTCATTATCATTATTAGTTTCTTCTTTTCTGTTCTATTAAACCGTTCTTATCTCAACCCACAAGATTTACTTCTTTTCCCCCATTTTCTCCCCCATCTCACTGGGTGTGGGGGGGAAGTGAGTGAGCGGCTGCGTGGTGCTTAGTTGCTGGCTGGGGTTAAACCACGACAAACAAGGAGACACGTTATGTTCTTTTATTCAGTAGTGTAATTTACTGGGAATTGTATGCACATTTCAATTGGTTTTCACTTGAGTGCTTTCACAAGGGCCCATGCTCTGCAGCTGCCTATCAGTGGCTGAACAAGCTCTTCACCTATTTCTCTGTTCACCCACTTTGAACAGCTGAGTAGGTTCAAGTTTTCACTTTGACCAGTGAAATGAGGCTAGCCAAAAAATTTTGCAGTGACAAACCAGAGCAGGGACCCTTTTTGGTTTTATTCATTATTTTTCTTCCAGTAGCAAGTAACACATCATTAAAAGGCTTGTCTTGTATTTTGTGGCCTTTACACTGTAACATAAATTCAAGGGGAAGATGCAGTTATTGTTTAAGAGGCTTATTGAGGAAAATACTTACAGTTTTCTCCCTGTGAAGAGGTGCTGAGTTAGAAGTTTAATGGAGACATTCTCACAAGTGAGACAAAAGTTAGTGGTAGTCAATCATAAACCCAAATTTACCTATTTTCATCTAAGTGAATGAGCAGGTAGGTTTAATCATCTTTTTATTTACCACTACATGATCAAATCAGTTGAATTTGTGCCTCACAGGAGAGACATCTTTCTCTAATGTTGCAGAACTAAGTACCTACAAAATTGACTTAGAAAAATCAGATGCTTGGAATCCATAAATTCTGAGCATTTATACAAGTCAGTAAATGCCAAAGCCAAATTACTAAGTTGGAAATTTTTTTCCCCAGGTGATTGCTCAAGCCCCAACTCTTCAGGCTTTACCTACATGTTTTGGCACACCAATGGGTTCAGATAAAAGTAAGTGTAACGATCAGCCTTTTTGTGGTTAAACTTAATGCCAAGAACCCCAATATATCATCTTACATTTGCTGTAGGCTTGGCCTTTTTACTCCAGATGTCTTTCCACTGCAGGGATGTAGGACAACTACCTAGAATCTTTTAAGAGGTGCCTGCCTTTTAAGTTAATAGAAATCCTCTTAAGCAGGAACTGTAGTCAGTTCTTTCTTTTCTTAGCAGTCCAGGAAAAGGAGGACAACTTCTCAACACTCACAGCCTCACTCAATACAGTACAACTCTCTAGAAAGTCTATGTGAGTTATGAGTGTGCAATAATTACATGGCTGGGAGTTTATAAAGAGAGCAATAACATTAGTAAAACAGCAAGGCTAATTTGCTATTCAGGGATTTTTTTCCTAAGTCATATTTAATTACTATCCTTGTTTCCTTGCCCACCACCCTTTTCCCCCGCTTCCTTTCTGAAGAGCTGTGGAATTTCGACGCTAAAGGAGAAGCTGATTATGCTGCACACTGGCACCGAGCTGTCCAGGCTACACACAAAAGATCATGAATAGGCAGGCGTGTACTTGCTCTAAATATAGTTCAGACGCTACTTAGGCATTTAGAATCAAAGATCTGCTACTAGCAACAAGTCCCCCAAAAGTGTGCGATTTGGCATGCCTGGAGCTGTTAAGTGGATGCAGGCAAAAAACTGCTGAAGTTATGGGGAAAGAATATGAAGGGTGCTAATTGCCATCTGCCAATGCCTCAGAAAAAAAGTCTTTGCGATAGACTTTCAGCATGGGAAAATGTAATAGCAGCAACAAAGTGTTTACAGGAGAACACATCTAACAAAGCAAGAAGCGCTCAGACTTAAGAGACACCTGGCAGCAGAGGAAAATGCTTCTGTGCTATAAATCTAGCATTAATGCTTCTGCCTCAATGTGCATCTGTTACTTTTTATTCTTGAGGACCCATAGTTATAAGCTGCCCTCTCTGAAATAATAATTGGTGAAATAACAACAAAAGGGTTGCTTTCTACAGCATCTTATGCCAGCATTTCTTCTTCCACAATTGCATTTTTAGTGGACAATTGCATTTGAATACAGTGACAAACAGCAAGATGCTCTACAACCATCATACACCTCAGCTCTGGCAGCCCTGCGACAAACTGGATAGTCTGTACACCTCTCCCTGCTTTTATTCAGTGAAATCAGAATATTTTAAGCTGTCTGAAGTATACTCTTTATAACAGTTATTGGCCTTTAAATTAACCGGTAGGGATATTACCCTTTCCATGCAGGAACTGCTGGGTGCCTCACCTTCCCAGTCACATATATATGCTGCAGGGTGTTGTGAAGGAAAGAGAAGGAGATCAACTGGGGAAATTTGCCAGACATTTTCCCTCTTAAAAGATTGGAGAGTGTCTTGGCTTACTACATGACAAAATTACCTCAAAAATAGAGGACTGTCATCTCAGCTTTTGCCCTTGACTCCCAGAAAGATTTGTGTGGCTTTTTTCACATATTACAAATAATGTGGACCTTCAGCTCCAAAAGTACAAGGGATTTCCCAGGTGGAAACATGCTCACACTCTTAGTAGCCCACACGCAATGATTCCCATGATTCTGGGGCTGTGAGATTGACACGTTCATTAAGTGTGATCTTTTTTTGACTGACATGCTTAGTAGGTGTTTGTCAGGACAACCACCTGACAGATGGCCCACTTCTAGCCAGGTGCTGTTTCAAGGCAGAAAATCAGATATCTTAATCTTTCTGGGACGGATCACTTGAGAAGTCATACCTACATTACATTAAAGCATTACATAGTCATAACCACATGCATTCAAGTACCTGAAGTCCTCACGAGCTCCAGTGCCATCCAGCAAGAAAGCCAGCAGCTACCTGCTCTTGACATAGGCCATCCCAGGTCCAGCTGCTGCCTTGGAGCAGCTGCCCCCCCCTCACCCCTGGAGCAAGCGAAATGACCCCAGAGTAAGCCCAGATCTGGCCAACCACGAGAGGGAGACAAGCTCACATGCTTGGCCAACACCAGCTTTTGCTGCTGGGGTGAATTTTCAGGAGGTCCAGTTGTGAATTTAGTTGATGGTAAATTTGTGACAGAGTGGAGAAGAGCGTGCCATGGCAGCAAGTCTCACAGCCTGCTTGCTGCCTCAGTCTCCAGGGGTAGCCAAGCTGTGTGAGAACTTGTCTAAAGGAGATGGAAGACACAAAGACGTTGCTTTTTTTTCCTAGACCCAGCTTGGAAGGTGTTTTTCTCCATCAAGCTGCAGGACAGGCTGATTCCATTAGAATTATCAGGCAAAGTGGGATTTGTTGGTCTTATATGATGGTCAACCCAGGTTTTTCTTGACTAAAGGAGTGGCACTCATGGGGCAAGAAAGGCAACAAAAGCAGGCTGTTGGGACATGGGGATGAGAGTGGCATAAAGGCTGAGACAGGTCAGGTTAGATAAAACAGACCAGATCACAGACTGCTAGAGAAAAGAGACGATCTGAGGCAGGTCTGGGAAAACAGCCTAGAAAAAAACCAAGTTCCAGCCCAGCTATGCTCTATCTGCACAGAAAAGTATTTCACAAAGAAGAAAATTGCCCTGCAATAGTCTTAAATGCATGAAGAATGGACAGGTCACAGCTGAGCCTTTAGAAAATGCTTTAGACGGGCTAAGCTGAAGACAAACAAATGTAGAGAAACCTGAAGTCTGACACTCAAATACTTCTCCCTTTCTCATCACGAAGCCTTTAATGAATTAGGGAATGGAACCAAATACTATGGCTGCTACATGAAACCCATGTTTACAGCACCTTAAACTCCAGTTTCCCTAGGAGGATATAACCAACTCCCACTATTAATCATCTGGACCCTGAATTTGGGGAATATTTTAGACAGGTTCGAACTTTGTGATCTAAGTCCATGTCTCACTATAAGAAAAATTCCATGTTTTCAAAAGTTTTCACCTCTGGAAAACAGAAAGGTCCAACAACTAAATCAACATGAAAAATATTTTTGTCTTCCATAACAGTAACAAGCCATTTGGGTCAATCATTCTACTTCTGGTATTAAATTAAGAAAATTAGGTTTCTTTTAGATAAAGCAGGAAGCAAAGACATTAATATTTCAGTGAGGTATAGCTGGCATTTCATTTCACTTTACAGTTGCTTTTTCTCCTTTCTTTTTGAGAGGCACAGCAGTCTTAGAGATGAAGAAAATCAACCCTCACTTCCTATAACAGAAATGCCATAAACTACCACCTTCTTAAGTAGCAGAGTAACCTGTATCTGGTTACAGCATATCTTCCATGAATCATAGAGTCATAGAATAGTTTGGTTTGGAAGGGACCTTAAAGATCATCCAGTTCCAAGCCCCGCCCCCATGGGCAGGGACAACTTCCACTAGACCAGGTTGCTCAAAGCCCCATCCATCCTGGCCTTGAACACTTCCAGGGATGGGGTCATCCACAACCTCTCTGGGAAACCTGTGCCAGTGCCTCACCACCCTCACAGTAAAGAACTTCTTCCTTACATCTAATCTAAATCTACCCTTTTTCAGTGTAATGCCATTACCCCTTGTCCTATCACTACAGGCCCTTGTAAAAAGTCCCTCTCTGACTTTCTTGTAGGCCTCTTGTTAGGTACTGGAAGGCTGCTATCAGGTATTCCCGGAGCCTTCTCTTCTCCAGGCTGAACAACCCCAACTCACTCAGCCTTTCCTCACAAGAAAGGTGTTCCATCCTTCTGATCATGTCTGTGGCCCTCCTCTGGACTTGCTCCAACAGGTCCCTGTCCTTCTGATGTTGGGGGCCCCAGAGCTGAAGGCAGTACTCCAGGTGGGGTCTCACCAGAGCAGAGTAGAGGGGCAGAATCACCTCCCTTGACCTGCTTGTTGCACTTCTTTTGATGCAGCCCAGGATACAGTTGGCTTTCTGGGCTGCAAGCACGCATTACTGGGTCATATTGAGCTTCTTGTCAACCAACACCCCCAAGTCCTTCTCTGCAGGGCTGCTCTCAATCCACTCATCACCCAGCCTGTATTTGTGCTTGGGATTGCCCCAACCCATGTGCAGGACCTTGCACTTGGCCTTGTTGAACTTTATGAGGCTCTCATGGGCCCACCTCTCATATCTCTATGAAGACATACAGACATGAAGATGAAGATGAAGGTGGTGGAAAGCAGCACCTGCCTACTCCATCATTAGAAGAACTCGTGGTTCCTGACATCCCTCCAGCTCAGTGAGGCTGAGAGGAATGACAGGTAGGAGGACAGGAACAGCTATATCTTGCGTATGAAAACAGCACCTGTAGTTGCAAAAAGTAGCTTCTAGGAGACACTGCATCAGTCCTGTGTATTTCCTTAAGTGAAGGTCTTACATGTTTTTTTAAGATTGTGACATGGGTTTTCCCTAAAGCTCCTTCAAACACTGAAGCCTCCGCTCTGGATGAGGTTGCATTTTTACACCTGGCTTGGCAAGCAGGTGTGATTTTTTTTTTTATTGGTCTCATGACACTTAATCAATGCCTTTGTCACCTGCAGATTAAGCTAGTGCAATGCATCGTAAAAGGCTGTTAAATTCAGTCACCGTTCAGAAACATCTTTTAGCACCTGATACTGACATCAGGCCTTGTTTCACACAAGGAGCATATTGTACAGTTATGGTCTGAGGACTCTCTCGGTTTCTGGCAGTTCCTAGGATAAAATGGCAGTCCAGTACCTTGTCATATAAGCTCCTGAGTGATTTGGGACATGGCTACCAAAGAACTTGCCTCCTCTAAACTTCATTTGCTGCTGTCACCTCTGCTGGTACATATGAACAGGCCAGGGACCTGCATGACAAGGACTGGCCCTGTGGGCCTTCTAGGCACCTTGTGGAGCCCCTCTGACAGTGGGTGACTTTGGGGGGGTGTGTATGGGGAGCAGGATTACTTAAAAAATGTAGTGCTGGGAGTGTCACTGCCTCCCAGAGCAGTATTTTCACAGCATGGGTGTGTGCTGTATACACGGCGGTGTGGCATGAAAGCATGTCAGAGCAAAGTTTTAAGATGCAAGGCCCCCCAGGATAACACTGGAGAACGTGTGGGGCAGAGGGAACCAACCCTGGCACAGCCTGATCCGTACTATCTCTACACAAGTTTAGGACAGTCCTGGAGCCCTGAACTACATTTGGACACTGTCTTGTAGAGGGTTACACCACATGAGCTTGCTTCCTGGTTGTTTTAGCAATGTGGATTCTGGAGATGTTTATACTTGCAGAGCTCTTGTTCAACGTGATTTGATCTCATCACTTTTTCAAAAGATGCTTGCAACTCTAGCGCAAAGTCCTTGATCCAACAGAGAACAACCACTTTTATGGGTGACCTGTGGTGGGATGTATGAAGGGGATTTGGCTGATAATTTTCCAAATATTTACACAATGCAAATTTTTAAGAACCCTTGTTATACTGAAGGAAGTTAGACTGAAAGAAAGCTAAGGCTCTGCCAGTACTAGAAAAGGGTAAATGAAATGACCCAGGTAACTATAATCCTGACAGCCCAAATAAATAATGGAGAAGCCAATACAAGATTCAATTAATAAGGACTAATGGGAAGGTAATTAGAAATGCCAATCAAGTTTATGAAACAGACCTTGTCTGACTAACCTAGAATTTTGTTTCAATGAGATTGTAATTTTGGCTTATAAAAGTAATAGTATTGGTGTAATATAACACACTTTAACTTCTGTGAGACTTAACACCAAACCAATATTTTCATTAGGAATTTAGAACAATGGAAATTATTAAGGATCATTTGAAATGTGAGATAAACATGGCTCATGAATGGCAATAAATGGAGCAAATATCAGTGAGTGGGTTTGCTTCCACCGAGACCCAGCTGGAATCCTGTCCTTGCTCTATTTGACTTTTGCCAGACAGGCAAGACAACAAAAGATGACAACAAAACTTACTTGAAAAGCTTACAGATAAGAGGAAGATTTAGGGAAAGTGATGTGCAACTGAAGATGACAAGTCACTCAGACAGTACCCCCTGCAAAATTGCATTTAAATATGACGAAAAATGCCATCACATGTATTCTCTAGGCATAGAGAATGAAGGCCACATCCCATCTGAATGCTCCTATGTGGGTAACTGTGCTGGTAAATCGAGATGGGTTCAGAGAAAAGCCAAGTTAAAAAGCATTAGAAAATAAATCTAGTTAAAAGATACATGTGGCTCAATCTATTTAGCTTGAAATAGGTGGAGGGGTGAGAAAGGTCAATAGCCAAATAGAAATTTAGCAAGAGAGGCCACAGGCCAGATCAAAGTCTAGAGGTGTGGCTAGACACAGTGGCACTAAAAGTAAGATCCAAGCTTCACAGGCAAAATTTTATATCCCTGGATTTCTGAAAAATATCTTAAGACAGACCATTTTGCAAATTAAACGAACTAATCAAGGCAAGGCTTATGGTCAGCCTAGGTTATCAGACAAAACCCCATCTGGCTTTATAACCCAGGGATTGCAACACTGGTCAATTGTTGTAAAGCAAATCAGCTGCAGCTGGTTACATTATTTTACTGCAGGCACCCTGAGTCAGACTTCTGTCTGTACACATGCCCAGGGCTCAAGTTACTGCTTTGAAGAGATGCAAAGGAGTACTGATGCACACTGGGAAGGTGTTAGAGGACAAAACTGCATTCACTGTTGCTGTGGTATGAAGAAGTGCCAAATGAGACGCTGGCCCTAATAAGTCAGGCATCGTGTACGCATTTTACAAGAGCTGAGCCGAGCTTACAAGTTAAATAAGACGGGAGGGTCAAGTACAGAAGGACGGATGGACTTCCTATCATTGCAGATGGAAAACAGAACCACTGGGCAAGGCCAAAGACAAAGTGTATGGTGGATGGAGGAAACCAGTGCAGATTTCTCCAACACTGCAGCGCCCGTCCCAGCCTCATGCTTACACTCTGCTGCTGCTGCAGGCTGATGGACAACTGGCTCTCCTGCCTAGCAAGCAAAAGTCTCCCATGAGTGCAGGTATGTCATTCCTCCCCTCTCTGATGCTAACACTTCCTTGTAACATCCCTCAGGTCAGCAACGCTGCCCTCATACAGGAGACTGCAAAGCACAAATGGGCACTGCTCCTCCACTGCACCTCAGTACTCTAAGGGTGCTTTCCACTATGCTCCCGAGGATCATCTTATTTATGCTGTGTTACTTTGAATCACAGAAACACACTTGATCTCCTCCCACCCACAGTGCATGTTACATGCAAACTCCTTAAAGACTTGTTAATGCAAATGGCATTTTTAGAACTGCAATGTATGGGTGGTGTGTGCTCTTCCAGTACATGAGCTGCTTATCAATCATTTAATTGGGATGTCTTGGTCTTCACCCAGATGGTCCCTTTCAGCAGATAGCATTGTGTTTTAAAACTTTGGATAATTATAGCCCTGTAATGGAGGGTGCAAGATTTGTTGGCTGCAGCCAGCTCATCTTTCTTCGGTAACAGCCTTATTGTCTAGTCATTGCCTTATTCATAATGGGAAAAGATCCATGCAAATGGAGACACCATTTAAAGATGCTCCTCAGCTGGGTAAACAGTAGCAGGAGCCTAGCCGATAGTAAGTCCAGGAAGGATTAAAATCTATCGCTGAGTTTGACTCTGCTGTTTTTCTTTCTCTCCTTCCCTGGGCACGCAAAGTAGAAGGGAATGAACCTAGCATCTATGCTGCCCTGTTAACTGATTTAAAACATATTTAAATCCTCTCTACGTTGGCCAACAATACCCTGTCAGCACTTTGCTTTTTTTTTTCTTTTTGAACAAAACCAATTAACCGTATTCCTGAGGGAAATGGGCCCATCATTTCTCTGCTCTTTCCCTCCATAATGCAGTGGTGAAAATGCAGCTTCAAGCAGGACTTGGGCATTTTTACCAGCACATTGGCTGCTCCTCTCAGATCAGTCAGCAGCTCAGCTCCACCGATGGGTCCCCAGGCCCTCCTGGCTGGTTCCCCCCCAGCTTGCCCTTGCTCAGGGGGGCCACGGCAGCTCTGCTGTGCCCAGGCAATGCCACCCTTCTCCCCTGGCCCCTGGGCACCAGCAGCAGCTCCTTGGAGCCACTACTGCTTGGTGTCAGCCCACATCCTCTGCATCACGTCACAGTGCAGAGGGACTGCCTGTCTCTGAAGTTTAAAAATTACCTTTGTCAAAAGGGAAGATTAATCTCTAAACAAATTGATGGAAGGCAATAGTACAGTGCTGATACGGCGTATGTCTTTCAAAGACAGATTTAATGCATACAAGTCAAAACAGCTGCTATTCAGATTCTGCCGTGCCCTCCAGCGAGGGATGTCTAGCACCCTGGGCATACCCTGGACGCAGGGTGCCTGGCTTTGTTTAAGGACACCTCGGTTAAAGGGAAACCTTTAACTCAAATAAAACATACAAATCTCAAAAATAAAACACTGTGCTCATTGCATTAAAGAAAATCTGAATTCCTGTTTCTTTTGGAGGCTTGATAGGCCAGAAAAAATAGACATGCTGCTTTTTTATTGCTTTGCAACCAGATTTTCTGATTTCCCGTAAGAGTCAATGGATGGCTGGAGAACAGACTGTACCGTAAGAGTCAGAGGGAAAGCAATTTTTCATTAGCCTCCATCATTATTTATGATTTAACTTGTTTAGGAAAACACCTATCTGTAAAAGCATCCACATAAAAAGATTTAGCACTCCCCTTGATTATGAGACAAGAAAGCTCACCTCTGAAACCTTAGTGCAAAACCACAGGACATCAGAATCAACACAGATATTTTTAGTTTAAACAAAATACAGGAAAACTTTGGAAAAAACCTTTAGTGCCTTCTCCATGTTTTTGGGGTTGGTTGTTTTGTTTTGTTTTGTAGCATATACAAAGTTTACAGGCCCTGCTTACCACTTACACAGAAGGTTTAAAAAGCACATTATTTTCTCCCTCCCATTCAAGACACTGTGAAAAAAGGTTACTTCATTTAGGAGTTGACTTATTGAAGAACTTGTAGATAAAGCTATGAGTTAACCCCAGTGTTTAAGTGGCAATGGAGTACACTCAGAAATTATGTATTAGGGTTGGGCACGAGAATGTTAACAGCACTTCCTATTCAAATTTCCTTCAGCAAAACCTTCTCAGAAAAGCTACAAGCATAAATTAGCAATAGGTGGCTTTTAAGTCAACAGTTTGGAAGTTCACCATAAAGGTACCAACTTCACAAAGACTTAAGCATATGAGTAACTCCTCTGAGTCAGACTCTTGTCACACAATGCACCATGCTAAATTTAGGCAGGAACTGGGTTACAGGCTTCAGATTTTCAAAGAGTTTCAGAGCGATCCGTTTCTATTCCTACCATCAGAAGTGACCTCACTGACTACACTTTCTTGCAAGGCTCATAGAAAACGCTGAGAGCAAAACTTAAGGGATTGCTCAAATCCATAGGTTCCTGCATGGCATTTATCTGAGCAGCATCTTGTTGCCTCCCACCAGTGTATTAAGCAACATGACTAACATCAGTCACGTATCTACTCCCATCATCTTTTCCCTGAGGTAGGAGCACTCATAGGAGAGTGTTTCATTTTGGACTACGTGTGCATATGCACACACTCACACTCATGCCTGGGTATAGCTAACCAATGCTACTTACATTAGCTAGAGAAACCCAAAGAACGGGGAGCAGACTGTAACGTCAGTTGTGTTTTCTCAACTATGTCAAGGGCTTAATGGGAGTTTTTGCATGGATGAAGCCTGCGTGCCTGTTTATTACTGTTCTGACTTCACTGGGGCTAGTAACCATACTTAAGTCTTTGTGATACTGCAACCTTGCTTCTGAACCACGTGGCTCATGTCACATTTCTAAAACTGAAAATAATCACTGTTATCTTTTGCGTGGTATTGTTTCGTAATTACAGTACCTTTATTACATATGTTATTTATTTCCACTGATAGAGGAAAAAGGAAAGTTAAGATTCCCCCACTATTGTTCCTGATTAAACTATTTGTTTACATAATGTTGGAAAACTGTAACAAAATCAACTAGAAAAAACAAGCTGCTCCAAATGAAAATACAGCTTCTTTCTCCTTAATCTCAGGAATTACATTTAATTTACTTGATTTAAACAGACATGCTTTACTTGGAGTAACACAGTGAATTTTGTTCATGGCACATGTTAAATAAAAGAGCTCCCCGCAGGAGAAAAAAAATCTTTCTCTAAAAACAAGGGGTTTTATTATTGTTGCTCAGTCAGTTCAAATAGCAGTGAATGTAAACAAATGTAGCATTGACATCACTTGCTACTTACAAAAAGTTCAAGTTCACCCTAATAGCCAATTAATAAAATAAAATCCCTGTGTTCACCTGATCACTCAGTGCATTCTCAAATATCTTTTGTCTCAGTGATTATATTGCCCCCAAATTAATGGAAATATTTTATTACATTTTGAACAGAATAATGCTAGACTAATAATGTCAGTAATTGAGAGTGGCAACTGAGGATATTGGATAGTAGCATGCAATTGAATAACTTCTTAATATATCAAAATTTTATCAATAGTAGCATATATTTCATTTAATCTTATCCTGATTGGTTCATATTTCACCTTAAACATGCAAAACAAGCTTTCCGTTACTATTGTTTTAAAGTACTTTTGCAAACTGCAAATTCACAGCCATTTGCTAAAATGCACAACTCATTTCTCACACATATTTTGGCTTGGGTTTTATTCATTCTAAACTGATACAGCTCTCATTCCATATCTGAAAGCAAACAGAGATCCCAAGATATCATTGGAGGAAACACCCTAGAATAAAAAGAAAACTGGGAGAATTTAGCAAACACTTGCTATTCTCCAGCACTAATGAGGCAGAATCTCCTCGAGATTAATAACTAACAGTTGACTGTCTGGAAAAGAAGAGGGTAGAGAAAGGTGGGGGCAGCAGCTGCTTTTCTTAGCCAGGCTGAGTGGAACAGACCAACCCCTACTTTGCAGAGTTGTGCAAAAACTGACAGCTCTCACCTTAACCCCTTCAAGTTTGCAGGAGAGCACTAGTCTGAAGCTCCAGCTCTGCTCATCCCCTCCTCATTTAATCAGGCACCCCCCACATCAGTTTGACCTTCAGTTTCATAAATGAAAAATGTTTTAGGAGCTTAAGGGCTTTTTAAAGCTTTTTGCAACCAAGACATCTGCTAGATACAGTCAGGCTGACCATTAACTCTGGCAGACCAGAGCCGGGTGTTCAGAGGACATGGGGGTACCGCTCTTACGTGCAGCACATGCAAAGCTCATCAGAACTTCCCTGCTCTGCTTAATTCTCACACCCCTGGCCTCAGCTGCCCTCCCCTGACTCACCCTCGCAGGAGGCTCTAGTAAACAGAGATAAGCAAACTTCAAAAAGTCCAGATTCTGTTTGGGTAAGTGCCTGAAAGTTCAGAAACTGGCTTGGAAACACAATGAGAATAGGCTGTCTTGGGAAGCGGCCAAACATTCTCCAGCAAGGCTGGGCTATAAACACTTCAAGAATAGCCTCTCTCGTAGTATTTTGGTGGTATTTGTTTCTCATCCTGTCTGGCTGGGAAAGTAAAGTATCACAAAACCAAAAGGATTTAGGAATAAATCTGCAGGCCTGTTTCTCTCTGGTCTTGTGCCCGAGCCCCAGCTAAAGGGGGAGCAGCACTTTCTGCCAGCTTTGCCCACGTTGCGTACACCACGCAGGGGGCAGGCGGCGACAACACGGTGTGGGTTTGGTGTTTAGGGACAGCGAGTGCATGTTATGGCTAAGCCAACCAAGAGCTGCCTGCCACCCAGGACATGCCTCCTTCCCCTCCTTCCCCTTCACCTCGCTCCTGATACCGGAGCTAACCCGACAGAAAACTAAGCCTGCTGGGAATAAAGAGGAAAGGGATAACTTTTGCCTGGTCAAATTCCCTACATCAGCTCGCCACGGGGGTCAGACATGCACCAGGGCAAGGGCAGGACTTTGCAAGACTGGGAACAGGAGAGAGGGAGGGGGACCAACCCTGCTCAGTGGCAGCCAGCTATATGTGTGAAACCACAGCCAGAGACCTTGAACATTAAGTTAAAACGTCTTCTTGTTGTATGGAAACAAATACTTCTCTGCTTTTACGAACTGAGATGAGTCACCATATTCATTCAGCCAGCATTTGAAACCAGCTCTCCTTTCTGAAGTTCACTCCCAGCTCGATCTAGGGCATCATCAGCTCAGAGCATTTACTCTGGTGTGGGCAATGATCCGGACGAGCGTAACCGCATTGCTCCACCTCAGGGCAAGTCACACCATGGCCCCTGCCAAAGGCACACATTTACCGTGAGCAGTAGCACACTAGGGAGGACGCAGTCGTCACCACGAACGAGACCAAGGCAGGACGGCAGAGCGAACAGAGCAGACGGAGAAAACAGCAGCCCTGGACAACAAAGCAAACACTTCCAGGAAGAGGGGAGCGTATGAAACCTGTCTGGCGTCTCATGCTTGGTTGGCACCAGAGGTTGAGCGAGCTGCCTGTGAAACACGCACCTGCGATCTCTGCGTGGTTTCTCAGCAGCCCGCAGACTCTGCAACCGTCTAGTGAGATGTGAGCGCAGGCAGGGAGGATGTCACTCTTGCACTGTTCCACCCCAACATGGGGGCCTGCCCCCCTCCATCCCCCTTCTCCCTTTGTGCCAGACCTAGGGCTTATCCAACCCTGTCATCCGAGCCAGTCAGACTTGGCAATCTGGAAGAAAACCAAGCGAAAAAAGCCCAAGAAGTGAACAATTTTCTGACAGGTTGAACCTTCAGATCTCGCCCCACAGTCATGGCCCCGTATGTGCTCTGGCCTCCCCGCTGGCCTTGCCTGCATGCCAGCTGGGGCTGGAGGGGGCCAGCCAAGCCCATGTCCCCTCACACGCTCCTGGGCAGCCAGGGCCCGGAGTCAGTGGGAGCTGCGGCCTCCCTGGAATGTTTTCCCTGAGCTGCATGCAAGATGCTGGAGGCTCTTTCAGGGGAAGGGGATCAGATGGGAACGTGTGAGGGCTGTGGATGGTGGCATTGCCCTGCGGGGCATCACTGCCAGCTGCTCTCGTACTCCGCTCTCGGCACGAGCGTCTCCCCCTGGGTGACGTTCGAGCAGTTTCAGGTGGCCGGGCCCTGCACCCTCTGCCAGGAAGCCAGGCGGAGGCATGGGCCCACAGGGTGCAGGCACCCCGATGATGGCAGCTGCCCATCACCTCTGCTGGGATACTCTCCCCTTCAAAACAAGATCCTAATCTTGCCTCCCTCTTCTGAAGCGAGCGCTCGAGCTTACGGACGAGAGGAGCTTCTGGTGAGGTTATTTATAGCTGCAGCAGCTTCCGCAACAGCAAATAGTAACAGTGCAATGTGAAACCGAGCCAAGCAAAAGCATTTTTCATTGAAAAATAGATGACAGCTTGTTTATACTATCATAGAGGAAAGGACTATGAAAACGAGTGTTGGCGGCAGCAGGTTTTCAAAGGGCAATGTCTCGGGTCGGGTTGTTGGCCCTCGTTTGGGGCACCCGCCAGTACTCCGCTGCGGCAGTAGTCCAAACTCTCATCAGCCTCCAAGCAGGGAGCCCCAAGGCACGTGTGGTATGGCAATTCAGGTCTCTCAGCATGGCCCTGCTGCCCCAGCAAGCACCCTCACGAGGCTGTGGTGCACACAGAGGGTCTCAGCCCTGGCCCTGGTGAGGACCCACCACAGGCATGCCAGCCGCTGCCCTTTCCTGCAGCCCGTAAGGCTAGCCGCACAGACATCCCTGTTTCAGGTCAAAGATGTTCTCCAACTGCATTAGCAGGCTGAAGGCTGCTGCCAGATCTTGGCCAGCCGTCTCTGCACCTCTGCTATCTCCAGGTAACATATACTGCGCCTGCAGAAGCACATCTTCCCCTGCCTCTATCAGCTCCTTCCTTAAGTGAGGCTAATTACGCTTACCTGCCTTTGCAGTGTTAGGATGCTTCAAGATCTGTGGTTGCAAATACTGCGCAGGGAAGCGGCAAGGGTTATTTCATTATTTATTCGTTCCTTGATATAGCAACCTTCTCTCAATTTGAATTTGCAATCCTCGAAGATGGCTCACCAGGCCATCTGATGAGGAATTTAACGGTTAGTAAGACATCACCATCTCGGCACTGCTCTCCCTTCCCTCCCTCACACACATTGAGGCCGTGTGAGAGGAAGCGGGTTTGCTCACGCACACGTTCGGCTGAATCAAGCACGGACTGCCCCCATGCCTGCTGCCCACCCAGCATCACTTGCCCACCCACCACCACTGTGCCGAGAGAAGAGGCTTTCACACCTACAGAAAGGAGAGGGAGGCTGAGCACTTCTCCTTAAGAGGAAAAACTATGCGCAGATTTAACAAATCTCCTGTGATATTCAGATGATGCCAAGCAGGGGGGATCTCTTTTTCTTTTACCCCCTAGGCTTCTGTGCTTTGGTACGCTGCTGTCAGAGCCCTCCCCAAAACTGCAGGAGGACCTACCCACCTTTCTGCAACATGGGAGGAACCAGAGGTCCACTAAGAGATGACCTATTTAACCCATGTCCCCACCCAAGGGGAATGCAGAGCCAAGGGCTGACCCCCTCCCTTGCCTTGGAGGGGTAGCCCCCCTGAAGCACCACTGGCCCCAGAAAGAGGTAACGCTGAGGCCAGGGTCAGGGCTCAGGCTGTGAGGGAAACACACCTGCATCACTGGAGAGTAGGGGGTTACTCTTGCTCCAGTTTGATAGCTGGCGTGTGAAGTGATGGCTCTTTTTCAGTAGCTGTTAAGGGAGTTTACAGAAAGGGGATACAAACTGATGAGGAAGCCTTTTTTTTTTCTCCTCCCTGTGGCAGTCATCCTTGTTTCATGAGACACCTTTGAAAATATATTTAGTGTCATACTGCTCTGTGAAGTGAGAAAGCATTTATTATCCTCACTTAACAGTCAGGAGCAGGAGGAAGCAAAAGTTCAGGTTGTGCTCTGTTTTGTTTTTTTTTTTTTAAGTGACTACTTATTTTGGACATCTCCATTTCTGAGGGCCTGGCTTCAGCCAGCTGTCCTATTATGGTTCTCCCCCAAGGGAAATAGAGAACGGGAAAGGATCACACCCGAGGCAGCCAGGAGCACTGACACATCTACCTGGGGTCCCTCATGGCCACCCACTGTCTGGCCTGCGCAAGGGTACCAGACTCTCCATCATCCCTGAGTCCCCTGGAGCTCTTGTGAAGCTGAGATGTGCATAAGGAGCCACCCAGGAGGATTTGATTTCAGCAGGTGTAAGGGAAGGGAAGCACGGCTGCGGGTCTTGCAGGCACTGCAGGGCAGCTGAAGTCAGTGGGGAAGATATTTGACACAGTCTATTGATGCTGTAGGTCAGGCGTTCCCAAACTGCACCTTACAGCCTGATGGAGGTCTTCATCAGGGACCTTACTGGATGCTTCAGAGGTCCTGGAAGATCCCACAAGTGAGGATGTCCCCCCCTTGTTCCCACATCCAAACTCTCATGAGAGTGGCTGGGACCCCTGTTCTCAAAATCCCTTCTCATGTTCTCACAGCACGTAACAGCTGTGACAGCCAGAGGCGAGCTGTGTGTTAAAGATCAAGGGTCCTCCTAAGCCAGTGAGCCTCTCAGAGTGGCAGGATTTGTGGCACGCTCAGCCCACATCCCTGCCAGTCCCTTTGACTCCCAGTCCAAACAACCAGACACCTACAAGCAGCCAGGTCATCTCCAGGGCTTCAGCTGGAGTCCAAGGGAAGGCTTGAACCTCCAGCTTAGACCCTCTGGGTCTTACTTTAAATGCTCTGCCACTGCACTTCATTTATGGGAGAGGTGGGAAGGTGACACATGCTGCCTGGAAGAAAAAGGGTGAAGGACTGTGAGTCACTCAAAGCCAGCACACACTGCAAAAGAAGTTTGAAAACCTCCTGACCCCCAGCATTTATTATCCATTAGTCTCTCATTCATTCCTCCTGGGAAAAACTCCTCCAACATAAAACACTCCTATATTTTGGGTAGACGCAAACAAAACAACAGCTTACCCTGCCCTGAGATTGCTCTTTTTTTTCTGTAATCTTACAAGCCTTTATTTCTGAAGCCAGATTTGCCCTCAAAGCAATTGTATTTTCAGAGCAGGTGAGATGTTGGTTTGAATTATCGACTCACACCTTTATGAAGCAGACAGGATCAGGAGAGCTGCTGGAAATTTCGTGAACTGAGCTCTTTTTGCAGCTCTGCCAGAAAAATACAGCTCAAGTTTCGTTACATGTGTTCACAGCCTGATGAGTCATTATGGGCCAGGGATAATATAAAATAAAACCACAAAGTGATAAACAGTGGAGTAACATAAGTAACTCTGAAGCAGAAGGAACGCTATATTTCAAGAGCAAGGCCGGCCTAACGAAAGATCCTCAATAAGGGAAATGACCTGCGAGCTGGCCTATAAGCTCTGCACATCTGTGCTCTTCAGAAGTGCAGGAGGAGGCTAGGATCAGCTCCAGTTTCTTGATTCCCAGGTTAACCCACATCATCTGCACAGACAAACCACAGAGGGAAACAGGCCAGGTGACTCTACAGTGATGCTTCTGGCTGATATACTAGCTGCAGGAGTAGCCATTGAGCAGAGCCAAGTGACAATCGTGTTGTTGGTCCCACTGGAATTGCTGTCATATTTAATATTTATCCCACTTTATAAACGAATAGAAAAAACAAATCAACAAGTGAAAATTTGAGGATGGGGAAAAGGGAATGAGAAAAGTCAGAGCTGATAAATCAAAATGCTTGGGAGATTTCCAAGTGTTTCCATTCAAGTTTTACAACTGGACACATTTGTTTTACTGTAAATTAATCTGGAATGTGAAACAAAAAGGTATTTCCAACTTGGAGAAGTAATTTTCAACTTAGTTTTGAAATGAGACATGTGGTGATTAAAAAAAAAATCTACAACTTTCTCTTTCTCTGGTGTTTTCCCTACGATAAGGGGAATTCAGGTGTGTGTTGGGGATAGACTTGGCCTTTTCTTATAACCAGGCTATTTTTCCAATGAATTTCCAATGTAAAGCCATTGCAGTCTGCTGTCTCTTCATTCGCAACATCTTGTCCTTTCCTCTGTGGCAATATGGGCCAAATGCGAACTTTCCATGGGCCACCTACGCCACTCTAAAAATGAGCAAGCAGAGCCCCTGTGGCTGGCACTGCAGATTGCTGTCAAATCCCTAGAGACCGGCCACTACACAGCTACTTCTCCAGCCTGGGAAGTGGCTGTGTTTGCAGAGGTTGCTGTAGGGAACAGCTTGTGTGCACAGAGAAGGGAAGAGCTGCCCTTTACATGAAAGGGGATGGACTGTCCTCAGCCCAGTGTAGGTCTCGGTGATTGCAGACAACTGAAAAAGTCTTCCACACAGTTTGGAATTGGAGAAACAAGCCATCCAGATGCGAAGTCGGTATCCAGCCATTTGCATGTGTGTAGGAAACAAGAGAGGCTTGGAATCCCTTATCCCTAACAAAAGATTCCACTGTTCCTGTGACGAGAGCACAGAGAGACCTGGCCCTGTAGCAGACATTGACTGTGAAAGTCACCTGAAGAGCACAAACCCAGTGGTTCTCCCCCACCCCCGAGACCCCTCGCAGATGCTCCACCTATTAGATGTGCCGCGGTTGTCATTGCACTGGACTGCAGGGCTGCACCGTGGCAAGCACCCCAGTGGCCCTGCATGGCAAGCCATTTCCATCCCGTGGCACTTCCCCAGCCACGCAAGCTGATGCACCAGCAACATGCCCTCCTACGACACAGCATGTGCCATTAGGTGTCAAGAGGCCTTTGCGTAGCCCTGGTCTGTCTTCAGCTGTTATGATCCAGAGTGAAATGTGCACAACTGTTCATGTCAAGTTAAAATAAATCAAAATCAGCATCATTTTTCATTCTGCCTCACTCATGGTAACAGCAACAAACTAACAAGTACTAACCCCAGACCTGCGAACATTTTGTTGTTAGCACCACTAGTGATTTATAAGGAATTAAGCAAAATGTTGCTTGTACTGAGTGGCCTCAATGCAGAATCAGGAGATAAAACACATCAGCGTTTATCCACTACTGCAGGAAGCGGTTGGGCACGAGAGGAGATATTTTTGCATTGTGGTCATGTGAAAGGCAAATTTCACATGGATTTTCATGCAGACTCATAAATCAGTCCATGTTCCCTCTAAAAGTTCATGGTCCTTAGCAAACCTCTCAGTGAACCAGGGCTGAGCTTCAAGATTTTAAAGAAACCTGAAACCAAGCAAGTTTCAACTAATTTCATATTTTGCTGTGAACATTTTGCTCAGGTCTAACTAGTTCGTTTAGGAGTTTAGGCAAGTACAACCGTGTCCTTTGGGGAAAAAAAAAAAAAAGCTCTCAGAAATCAAATACACCACACAAAAAGTAATTACAAAAAATCTTTACCTAAATCTAAATTGTTCCCTGCTCTGTGTTCACTGTACTACTTGCAAAGGTTTCAGTTAAGGTAAGGATTCAACTTTCATTTCGACACCTGATTTTTATTTGTTCGTCATTTCCCCCCCTCAGGAAACTTAGTGTGCTGGCCTTACTCGCAGCACGGCTTGCTTGCTTTTGTTCAGGAGACATAATGGTTTCAGACACACGTTAGTCAAGCAGTCAGAGGAAAATCTGATCTCTCCTCATTGCAAAATAAAAATAAAATTAAAATATCACCTAGTAAGAACAATTAAAATATGTCAGATCTTGCAAACATATTCCTACGCATTCCCTGTTTGCCCATGCCCACCTCACCTTTTTGGTCTTGTAATTACAATAGGAGTGCTTTGAAGTAGGATCTGCTTTAAAGGTTTCACTCCGTGGTGTCTAAAACACAAAAACACGGTGCGTGCCCATGGCCATGCCCACATCTGAACTTCCAGGGTGGATTGCCATTAGGCTGAAGTGCCAGTGGCATTTAACCAGGCATGTCCATAATGCCAGCGCCGATGCCCCCAGCACACCAGAGATGCAGCCCCACCATGCTGCCAGCCCCGCTGTGTACAGGCAGGTTGATGCCTGCCTCCCTAGTGCAGCTGCAGTGCCGTTGGGGAGGTCTGGGGTAAACCTCACGGCCAGAAATTAATGAAGGGCAGGGAGCCACAGCGTGTTTGCAGCTGCGGCGTGCCCGATGCTGTGGCCAGAGCAGCAAGATCACAGCTCCAGCTGCCTGCCTCATCCCCGGCCACCTCATAGCCCCAGCACTGAGGAAGCTCGTAATAAAATGCTGAAAGGGGTATCATAGCTGCAAAATATTTTCCTCCTTTAGCAAAGCACAGACCTTCCCACCAACAGCCCAAACACGCAGCCCTGGCCCCCTCCCCTGCCCCCAAGGTGCACATCAAGCTTCCAGCTCTGCAGGACACTGAGCAGAGGGGATCAGGACAGAAATACAAGAGCAATGGGCAATGCACACCCCATGCTCCTTCACCAGCTGGGACTCACCAGCCCAGACTTGGGGAGGCTTTCCTCCCACCTGTCCTCTGACCACCACGTCCTTTTGGGCACCAGGTGAGGTTGGGTAGAGAAGCGGCCCTCAGGCCCCCTCTCACAGCATCTCTGCTGAGATGGCGCTTTCGCCTGCTGAACGCGATGATGGGCGGGTTTCCCCACACCTCCGCAAAAGTTGTTTTTGCAAAGGCTGCTTTTCTTAGCCCGGCATTTAAAAGCAGAAGTTATCAGGGCATAAATCATCCTGTGACTTGTTGCGAAGCCTGTGAGAAGAGATAAAGGCAAGACAGTTTGACAAACCGTTGGGAGAGGGAGGAGGAGGGAGAGGGCAAGGGGGGAGCGTGAAAAAGGGAGGCACAGCACCGACCCTCCTCAGATTATGTCATAGGTCAGCCGAAAGGATGCAAATAAGATTGAGAAGCTGTTTCCAAACTTTCTGAGGCTGGCTATGACTACATGTACCCGCTACAGAGCTGGGCGTAATAAACATTGCACTCACAGAGAGCATTACATCACATAAAGGGAAAAGCCAGCAGATGAACTCACACCATAAAACCTTGACTTGGTATCTAGCCAAGCCCAAGCAGACAACCCCATTATTACGGAGTTGACAGAGCTCTGCATGTTGCTGCAGCTTCACCCTTCCACTTCCCGCCACCTCCTCCAGCACAGACAACCCTGCCCCGCTCCCCCTCCATGCTCCCACAGCCCCACCAGCGGCTGTCCCGGGCACCCATAGTGGGCTGCATGGTACAAAACAGCAAACCAAACATCTGGCAAACTTTAAAAACATGTTCCTCTCTTTCCAGCATACTTTCCTCACAGCAGTTCCAGTTTGTTTTTCTAATTTTTCCAGTGAATTTATTGACCATTAACGGTTCTGAATGACACACCAAAATTTATAGGCACAGTGGGTCTGATTCTTATTTACATTAAGGCTCTCTTATATCTGTTGGGAAGCACTGAGAGTCTTGAAATGGGCTTAAATTTCACTTAGCGCACAAAATGCTTTCTACAGCAAAAGGAGAGTTGAGAGTTAAGTCCATGTCCAGTGTCTCTCCACTGAGTTTCCCCATAACCTTTAAGGACAATGCTGGGGGATATTGTGACAGGGAAAACTGGAGCGTGACTCAGATCCCAGCACCCCCAGCCCCTCTTTCCAGGGCCTTGGTAAGGATGAGAGGCACAGCAGCCCTTCCCGCCGCCTGGCCCACCAGCCCAGCACGGTTATTTATTGCCAGCCAGCCTTGGCCCTGCCGCACGGCTGCAGGCACTGCAGCCCTCAGCCTGGTTCAGCCTCAACATCTTACAGTGCTGTGACACAGCTTTCTCCAAGAGTCTTCTGAGAGCAGATGAACTATTGGGATCAGGATGAGCCAAACTGGCCTGCTGGGGCCTTTTCTCTCTAATATCTTCATTCTGTCAAAATTATACTTGGTTGTGTTTCGTTACTGTTGTTTCTAACTTTCACCTCTGCCTCAGCAATTCCATCTGGTAAGTCATATTCCTCTCTCTGATTGCTTTTTGGATAAAAACATGCTCACTGGAGCCTGCTTGGAATTAGTTTTTCTTTCTGTTTCCACTAGATGCTTGGCTCAACCCCATAGTTTCCCTCACTTAACACAGACGGGGTCAACCCACCTTTGCCTTCCTGGCACATGCATTCAAGCACTGATTCCCATGTGCTACAATAACCCCATTACATTTTAACAATCTCCAAGGGGGAGTCGTTTACAGGGACTTGAACTGAAAAGTGCAAGTTTCATATCATCCTCTTGCGTGTGTGCTTGTGCACATATTAAATCAGCAATGATAGGAGAAAAAAAAAAATATTGTCTTGGCTCTATCCCCAGGACATTCTTTGAAAACTGATGATGTACATCTGCCTTGACTGTCTGGGTCTGAAATAATTAAAGACCACTCTTCTTTCCCTCCTATTAATGTCGTTGAGTAGCTGGAAACACTTTTTTATTTAGAATTTTATGCCTGGCTTGCAAACACACCATCCCCAATAACCTCATTTCCACCTCCTATAATTACAGCAACTTGACCACTAAAGTATAATGAGTGGCTGAAACACTACTGGCTACTGCAGTTGCCATTTACACCCACTGGCGCTCCGTTATGCTATGACAAGGTGGAACAAAAAGATTTCCCATCTCTAAAAGACTGCAAAAAAACCCCTCTTCAACATTACATCACTGGCTTCCTCTGGCGTACGATGGAAATATTCAAAGGTCTGGAGGATTTCCAGAGTGTGTACAGGCAGGGCTGCACTGCAGACCCACCTCCAGTCACAAAGATGACAGACTAACTTAAGGAAAGGAGAACTTGGATAACCAACCAGTTAGCCAGCAAATCAACCAGCTGATGGGTGAACTACAGATGCCAGTCCTAAGCAGACTTGTTAGAACTCTTAATTAGGCAGAGGTAAACAAAACAAAGCAGGAAGTGTTTTAAAGATGTTTTTAGCTAGCAAGCTGTTGTGTGGCAACCACACGTCATGGTGGCAGGTCCCAGGGAGCCCAAATTGTCACCCTTACGGAACAGGGACCAACAGCTAGCGGGACCTGTGCAGCTCTGTATCTCTCTCTGTGAGAGCTGAGGCCAAGCAACGCACTGGCAAAGTGTCTGGGCAGTAGGCTTGGATCCCAGCTGAGGAGAAAAGGTATTCTTGTGGAGATCTTAGAGACCCCTTTTCTGGTGGGAAGCCTGAGAAAAGAGTGGTCTCCCTCTGATCTCTTCTGCTTCTCACCCTGCATTTCTTTCCTCCCTCCTTAGTCTTCTCTTCCATGGACATTCCTATAAACATCACAGGGAAAAAGGACTATTTCTGACCATGGTTCCAAAGGCTGGGAAGGAAGGAAGGAAGACTGACCCTCAAATAGAGACGCTGGCTTGGGGAAAAAGCAATACATCCCTTCAAACATTTAAAGCCTTCTATTCTAACTGGAAAATATTACCTCTTCCCCAGACAGGATGCCAGGTAAATGTAGATTTTTTTTTTTTTTTTTTCAAGCAATAACCTGAAAAATAGCAATCCCCAACCCATTTTTTATTTTGCCCAACTTCTGTTTCCTTGCTTGTACATGTCAATATTTACAAGCTCCACCACTTCTTGGATTATTTATTTTCCCTGGTCTATTTCACTCAGTGAAAAATCTCTCCAGCTTGGGACTTGACAGTTTGTTGCTGATATCCATCTTTATTAACTTCACTGCTGCAAAAAAACAACAACGACATACAGTCATAAAAAAAAAACCCCAAACAAACTCAGGATGATGCTTAAAACTGGTGGGGGGAAAAAAACTCTCCAAAAATAGCCAGAGGTTTTCAGCTACATACAGTTTTGTATGGATGTCACTGAAAGGCACTTCTCCCTCCTGTTCATTAGCAGTCAGTAAATTCACTGACAATCAGCAAGAAAGCTGCTGTCACCACACCTGAGGGGATGGCGGGGAGGGTTGCTCTTCTCTCCTCGCCTCCCTGCGTCGCACTTTTTTCTGCTTAGGGGCAGGACCGAAAGGGCTCAGAGCTGCCAGGCTCCCTCTCGTCACCCCCGGTGAGCTCTGAAGCGCAGAAGCCTGACAGACAGCAACAAGCTTTCCAGATCGCTTTTAAATTTGGCCTTTGAAGGACAACGAACTGTGCACTTTTAAAATGTTCCCTGTAATGTGTAATGATGAAGAAGGTTTCTCCCTCTTTGTTAGATAGACCAGGGCTCAAGCACACCTCTATTTCGCAGCTCACCACCACCACCAGGGCCCACCAAAGGGCACTTCAAGATAATATGAGCTTCCCCCAAGGTGTTTTTAGCACTTCTCAGATGGAAATCATTGCTCTCTAAGCAAAGCTGCCAGAACAACAGGCTGTGCCGGTGGGTCTCATCCTTTTCAGTGCAACATCCACTGGCTTGGCTCAAGCAGAGGATTTGCTGGAGCCTCGCTGCCTTTGCACCAAAATGAATCAGAGACCACCCCCATATTACATCCGCTGCTCAAAATGTGGGGGCAGAGACATCTTTAATCAATCTGGCTAGATCAAGCCCATCCCTTCACATTCTCCCTGTCCTGTGTTTTTGGTCAGAGCACAAGTGAGACAGTCTGGCATGCACAGACCCCTTTAGGCTGGCTCTTTTCATCTCTCTGTCCAGACTCTACAGAGTAATCTAAAAATAAACAAGGCCTCTAGCCCTGATAGTGGCAAAGATAACGTTCCCACTGTGAACCACCTCCCAGCCGCACAAGGGTGGGTGCAGCTTGGCAGACAGAGAAGTTAGGGGAGGTGGCAGGGAGCTAGTTTCAGTCTATGGACACCCGCTCTCACAAACGCCTTGAGACCCCGTGGGTCACACTACAGGGATGGCCAAGCCCGTAGTGCCACCAAACACTGCACGTCATGAAAGAGCGGTGTCAAACCATTCAGCTGCCTTGATATGAGCGGAGCTCAAAGACTTGTCTAATCCTAATAGGAGAGACCACCAGATCGACAGCAAGCTGGGATGCTGTAAAACACTCTCAGAAACAGCACAGTAGTTCTCTCCTGAGGTTTGCTAGCACAGGTCAGCCTTAGCATTGTGAAAGCAAGTGCTCATTTCTAAGTGTGGGCACACCTGAGAAAGTGTTTGATTAAACCAGCTGGCATCAGACTAAGTCTTAGCTTGCTCTTTTGTATTTTCTCTCTTGCCCACTTGTACGTATGCTCATTTAAAAGTAGCCACGTGCCTGGATAGAAAACAATTTTCTGTGAGCTCCTGTGTTATCCCTTCTTAGCAGCACAGTCTGCACTGTGAAGGACAGAAAGCCAAAGGGCCTGCCTTGCTCCCCAGCAGCATAGGCTCATGCAGGCTAACAGGTCATAGTACAATGTATATGTTTCCAGTTTGGCAGACACTCACTCCAAAGGGGTTTCCAAATTTCCTCTCTAGCCTCCTGTGACAGCCGTGGATTAATTTTGTCTGGAAGAGAAGATTTATTGCCTTTAAGTCACTGTGGTTCACTTATCTGCTCTACATCTTGAGCCCAAAGTTCAGGTAGCATTTAGCTATCACCCTTCTTATCAATTCACTGTGGGAATGCCCTGACGAGACCCTATTTCTTCCCCCTGACTGCCCATAGCTTCTTATCTTTCTGACTTTCTCTTTCAGCTGCAGCAATCCTACCAGGGAGCCCTTTCGAAAGGACAACTGCGGTTGCATTGTCTGTAAGATTTTTAACAGTATGGGTGGTGAGATTCACAGCACTACTGATGCGTCCTCTGAGCATTTCAAGCGTGCTAAAGCCAAAATATTGGAACAAGAACTTCCAAGTTTTTGAATGAGATCAGCTTGATACCCAAGGGCCTGACTCTGCCCTGGTGGCTTTAGCTCTGGTTTACAGCCAAAGTTTAGAGAAATCTGTTTTCCAGTTCCCATTTGGATGCAGCTGAAATCCCACCAGCATGGTCCATCCTGGGAGCGGGCTGCATCTCCGCGCCCTGGGACCTGGCGCTGACCCAGATGGCAGGAGCACTGTGAGAGAGGCTGCTCTCGCGCAGTTCTCATCACTTTGGGCAGAGGTTAGTTCGCGGGATTTGGCATCTTCGGACCCAAGCCTAGGCAATTCAACTCAGACTTAAATCTGTTGCCTAAATCTAGTTTGGATCTAATTGTAAATGGCTCTGGACAGCCCTGAAGAGCGTGGGAGATTTTATCCTTTCTGCCTGAGAAAAGCTACTCCAAATGCTGCGTCGTCAGGTAGCCCATATGTTTGTTTATTTGCCTGCTCACTCCCTCAGTCCCTTTCTGAATAATTTCTTGATGAATAGTTACATCCGGCTTCAGTGACAGGTCCTTCCCACCAGCAGCACTGTTTGGGGACACCCACAAGCTGCTCAGTGGGATGCATGATTGCAGGAGGGGGAGGAAGGCAACGACCTAAAACTCTTCCCCCTTTGAGACTGTCAAAGATGCTGTGGGGCTGCAGAGGAATTTTCCACTGAGCTGGAAAGTGCCCCCACGCTTCAGCGCGGAGTCATCTCAGCAGCACGCATCACGCAGGGGAAGGACTGGCTTTGAGTCAGAGCTGCGCAGAGCAGAGCAGCTGCATGCTTTACGTAGCGCCGTGCGTGCAAATGTGAGTCTGCCTGAGGTCAGCATTGCTCACTGGCGTGCATGGTCACGTCGCTCGCAAAAGCGGGACGCTCGCAGTGGCTGAGGACGCAACGGGTTGTGGTAATTTATTATTTTAAATGAAGGGTTTATTTCGGGAGCTCAATGTTTTATTTCCCATCCTTTATGACTCATTAAGTCAGGTGAGCCACCTCTATTATTTACTTATACTTTTATATTTCAAGGGCAGGTCCTAAATTGATATTTGTATCAGCTGAGCACCTTCTGAGGCCAAGCTCCCTCATTTATCTGCCTGCTTAGCTAGGGATTTATCTTGCATTCATACCCATGCTATATGAGTGCTTCCTCAACAGTCAGTTAGAGCAGCAAGTTTTTGACAATTTGCTTCACAATCAGCATCTAGCTCCTGTGTTATGGGCTTGTCAATAACTATTGGTGCACTAATGGAAAAGAAAATAATTTCCAGCACTTCGGTTAGCATTTTTGTTTGAAAACACAACTGGAAAAGAAAAAATAGTAAGAAACTTGTGAAGCTCAGGGAGTGGAGATATTGCTGTGTAGCAAAAAGAGTCATTGTCCAAGCACAGAAGAGCTGAGAGAACAGAGAAAACCACTGATAAACATTTTTAAAAAATTTTAAGATGATGACAAAACGATGACCAAAAAAGACCAGCTAACCCCCATTTCAACTTTCACATTTCCTTTCCTTAAAAACATTTGAGAGGAAAGAGGGGTTTTCCGAGATGATATCTCCCCCCCAAAAGCACTTAATCAGAGATTTACAAACCAGTGAATCAAAGGAGATTGTGACATTCCAGCCAGAGAAGCGAACAGTGAGATTAAGTGGATTAGTCTACTGTACAGGAATCCAAGGAATGCAGCCCGCATGTGCTTTTGTTGTGGATTACTCAGCAGCAACATTATGGTTTTACATCTCCCAGAAACATATGGGCATGTGCACTTGTGCAAACCAACAAGAAATAGCACTCCCTAACACGCTGCTTCACTGAACCAGCTGTGCTGATTTCAGCAGATACAGCGTTTTCCAGGGAGAGGAGGAGAGCACCCTCCATCCAAACATTTTGCTGTATCGGTTGAAAATGAAGCAGCAAACAAGCTACTCGCATCAGAAACAGGCAGACACATCAGTTTAGTTCACAGGCAAAGACATCTCCCTTTAACCATTAACTATCCGCCTGTTAATGATCCAGTGAAATCCCTCAGTTCAGACACTGCAAAACTTTAAGAAAGTGAGGTCCTGATGGAAACTTAGCATTTCAGGCCGATAACAGTTTTGGGGTTGTTTTAATTGAGTGCAAAATTATACATGAACTCATAGCCTGCACAGACTGTTGAAAGGGGGTGGGCGGAGACACGGGGAAGAAGCAGTAAGTGACGGATAAATGAACAAACTATTACTAGCTAGAGTTAACAGTTTGTATTAGCAGCCAGTAATAAATAATTAATATAGCCCTAGGAGATATAAAGCCACTGACATGGTATCTCGCATTTGGCTCTAAATGGAACTCAAGATAACCTACTTTGAACAGTAATGTGTTCACAGTATGTGGGAATTAACTGCTCAGTGTAATAAGTACTATTGAATTTCCCATCTCTGTACAGATAAAGGGCAACTGCCACCAAAAAACACAGTAATAACAGTAACTGAATGATAAAAAAAGCAAACAAACCTGCTTTTCATTACATCCTTAAAATGTTATAGGTTAAAATAATCTTAAAAGGGCTTAAAAAACAGCAATTAAATCTTTCCATTTCTGTTTTCCAAGACTGCAGCTGAGAAAACGAAAGAGGCCTAAGTGCCATACCGTGCTAGCCTTGCTAATAACTCTCTGTGAAAAATCTCATTAATTCAGTCTGGCTCTTCAGATCAGCCGCTAAGACCTTGTATTGTCAGTCATCCTCTGGCCTTTTCAGGATTTCCACAGCCTAACTAGCAGAGTCTCCATGGAAACCATGCAGTCATGCTTTGCACATCCCCAGAACTTTTTGTTCCTGACAAAGCTTGAAAAATCACATGCAGCATGGAGAGTTTAACACAGTGAACTAAACCCTGACCCACACTTATAAATGATAAACCCCAGCATACCAGCTTTATTATAAATGATTTCCTTACAAGATACTTAGCCAAGCCGGCAAAACGCTGAACCAGACAACATGGGAGGAATGTAGCTCCAGAGAGAGGAAACAAACAAACCGAAGCGAAACAGAGTTTCGGGCTAGTTCTGCCTCCTTTGAAAGCACTTGAAGCACATAGGTACGGAAACAAGAAGAGAGCAGGAAGAGTGCTTTGAAGTTGCCTTGCCCCGAAAATGGCATCCCCACAGACCTCCGAAGAGGAGTCAGCTCTCTCGTGACTGCGTCACGATGGCGCTGATTCACTTGTCTGGCTGTGCATCCCAGCCAGCAGAAGCGGCGGGAGCTGGGTCTCCAGCCCTGTGGCTGCGTGGTGCCCCCGAGACCCTGCCTGTGCCTGGGAAAGCCCTGGCCAAGCACCACTTGCCCCTCCAGCATGGGAGCAGGCATTCAGGTCGATATAGCAAAACTGGTACCAAAGGCAGTAGTGGCACTGCCCTCAAAATGAGATTCTCTGGCTTGCAACTGGGAACAGGCAGGCTTAGAGGGTGCACAAGTGTCCAATGGAGAGTAAGAGGTTGGCGACCCGCTCAACCCCTGGACTGTCTTCACCCCAAGCCTGGACGCTCCCCACCACGCTCTGCCAGGATGACCAGAAGCAGTGATCACTGCTGACCCTCCTCATCCCCACTGATGCGTGGAGGGAGTACTCACACCAGCAGCATCACTGCCCAATATAAAGTATTGATTATAGCAGCAGGGGAGGGACAAGCAGCCGGTCACTGCCCCCAGAAATTAGTCCATGGAAAGCCCCACCGCATGGCCAGCACTTGGCTGTCACTCCATTCTTGGCACTGTAAGAACCCCACAGCATTTTTTCTCTCTCCTCCCAAGCAGCGCTGCCAGTCCACGCTTGGGGAAGCAGTTGCACAAAGATGCTTTACATGGGAGGACCAGCAAAAGTCAGAAAGGTCACATGCGGAGAAGAAGTCACTGCAGGCCAAACTCGCTTCGCCGCAGTAAATTCTCAGAGCTGGTGCAGATGAGCAACCGCCCGCTCAGTGCAGCGTCTGGGTTTGTGAGAAAAGAAGTGACTCATAGCTGAGGGTCATGCTGTAATCTGGGAGGACTGCCAGGGGAGGGAGAGAGCCACACTCAGCCTGATCCATGGTGAGCTCACTCCTTACATGGGGCGGAAGATGCAATCCACCGCAAGAGGATCAGAGCGCACCAAGTGGGCTGAACCGGTCATTTGGGAGCTGGCAGACGCACGCTTCCACCCCAAGTTGCAAATAACGAGTTTAGGATTAGGAAGTCAGCCTCACACGGGACAGCTCAAGAGGTGTTTGGCACACGCAGTCCCTCTCCAGTGGGATGCAGGAGGTCAGAGCAGGCTTTGTTTCCATGGGGTTCCCCCGGTGCGTCACCACAACGGATGGAAAACATTTCCCCACCTTCTCCTCCCCCAGTGAGGAGTGGTGCATAATCAGCAGGAAGCCTTGTATCTCTGGGGCCTTTCAGAGAATAACCACAGGCATCAGAACTGGCACAGTGCGGGACACACAGGCCTGATGGATGTTGCCTGAGCTGGCCAGGGCTCCGGGGCTGGCCCTGCACAAGCTAGCAGAATTGAATTACTTTGCCACTGCTGTTCTTCGGCAAGCGGCATATGCTGATGCTCTCTCTCAAAGCCATTCACCACCAACGCCAACCATCTGCTTCGCTCACCACCCAAGCAGCTGCCATTTGGCTGCAGAGCAGGCAAGTGGCTTGGGTACCTGAACAGTGGAAACCACCAGGTCCTCACCCTCAGGTGGACATCCAGCCCCCTTCCCTGGTGAAGACCTTGCTGTGCTCCACAGGCTATTTGCAAGGCCAGAGGAAGCAGATGGCGTTGGGCTGGAGCGGAATTACAGCCACCGCTTGCAACAGCTTCAGTTTATTCGTTTGCCCATGAGGACTGAGAGGACCAGACCTCAAGGGACATCCCTGGGAGATGATTTTATGCAAAAGCCTTGATTCCTGCTTGCTATGCTGTGAAATTGTACATGTGTTGGATTAAAAGCAATAAAACATCTTCTTTGCATCTCTTGCTCTGATCTCTTATTTTCTTCAGCTTTGCCTCTCTTGCAGCCAGGGCCAAGAGCCTCTAGCAGCCCAGGAGCCATGGCAGCCTGAAGCACTGCCTTGAAGGCTTCAGAAATTATAATGGCTGCTTACTTGCTGAATACAATGTAAAATACAGCCATCCCTGAAAGGGCAAAATTATTAAAATACAACAAGATGACCACAAGTGCCATTTCAAAACTCAGGAACATGTGGAGATGGCTAGAGCACAGGCTTTGTTGCCATAATTGTCAAGGTGAAGCAAGTCCCCCTGAAGGAGTGCTGGTCTCTTAGCAGTCACACTTGGCTCCTGTCCCTCCTCCTGCTCCACCTGGGTGTTGGTGCATCAATGTCAGTGACACATGAGCTCAGTAAATACCTCCTAACTACATTCTGTGGTGGCCCCAGATGATCCCAAACCTCAGATGGAGCAAGCTCATGTAGCCAAAGCTCTCTTCATTGCATCAGCTCTACCCATGTTCTGTGCTTTCGCTGCTATATATTAGCCACCTTCTCTCTGCTGTAGTCCACCTCAAAGTAGAATGAGACCCTCCTTCAGCAAAAATACCCCAAATGGGTTATTGTTTTCCCTTTCAGGCCGACAAAAAACTTTCCTTTGCCACGTCACTGGCCCCTCTCCCCTTGCCTGTTCCAGAACAGTGATGGTAGGTTTGACATACAGGCTCCTGGGAGAGGGTGTTCCCCAGATGAATAGCTTTTTCTTTGCTATTAGCTCCGGGAAGAGTGGAGAAAAGCTGCATACAGGCAATGGCAAGCTGCGCTGGCACAGTCCCCAAAGACGCAGCAGGATGCAGATCAGCCAAGGCTGCCTATGCTCTGACTCTTCCCAGGCAACTCCTCCATGTGACGCTAGGACACTCACCTGTAGCACACCAGGTCTGCAAAATAACCTCCAAGCCCAAAATAGGGGTCCAAGCCCATGTGCCCTGGCCCCACTACTGCACAATGTGTTCGGAAAAACTGAGGTCCTGAACAAAAGCAACAGTCTATGACAGGTCAGCAGAGATTCCCACCACCCCTGTCAATATCTAGGATGACAATTCATCATCCTCAGCTGCAGCTCAGTAACTAAGGCACTAGCCGAGATTCAAATGATGACTACTAAAAGCACAAGGGAAAGCCTGTGAGTTTGACGCTACTGCACAAAATTAAAATAAGCAAGGACTACTCTTCTGCTTTGCTACTGTAACTGTATTTTCCTGACACTGCAGCCATACGGTTCTGGCTGAAATGTGGTTCTCAGCCTGGGACATGGCTGTAGAGCAGTAGTCCTTTGCCTTGGTCAGAGCAAACAAGGCTGAGCACTGCAAGGAGACTTTGGTACCTGAGAAGGGCCAGTGTGGGATGCTTCCTAGTCAGCAATACTAGATCTGCTTTTTGAGAAAGTGGTCAGAGCTTGAAAGCATACCACAAAAAAAGACCCTAGGAAGAAGGCAGAGAAAGCACTGAATGTATCCAAGAGCTTGTTGCTTGCCTAGTCTCAGCTTGCCTCTGCCCACTGCTTTCATCCCTTCAGGGGACACCTCCCACAAAAACCCCTGCTGTTATCCTCAGACCACTCATCTGTGCTGGAAGTGGCAAAACATGTCCAAGCAAAGGGGATGTTCGGCTGCAGGGTCTCCTTCCAGAAGGTACCTGCCTGCTGTCCTGGGGTGCAGGGGAGCTGACAGCAGAGCGGAGCAGCACCAGCCTCATCGTGCTGCTCTCTGCTTCCTTCTGGGACTGTGCTCAGGCTCTGAACAGCCACAAATCCCACTGGTGTCTGGACTGAGGCATTTGCACAGAAATAACATGATAGATCACATCACTTCAGGCACTGACAATCCGAACCTGCTGCACAAAAACCTTTTTCTGTGAGGTCTTTTATTTCCATGCAGGCCCAGTTTGGATTGTGATAGACAAGGCAAGGGGAAACCAGTCACTTCTCACATGCTCTCTGACTTAAGAGTGATGTTGTCAGCTCTGCAACAACATCAGGTTGTTAAAATTCCTAGATATACAAGGCAAAAACCAAGTAGGATGCTCATAGGATTTGCACTTTTGTGAAAATGAGACTGCCACAGGGACTTGAGCTTACATATAAAAAACAAGATGGCACGTGTGGGGCATCCAGAAACACAGATCTTTCTTTGAAACTACAGAAGAAAAAGGCAGGCAAGAATGGACAGGTGAGATGGCCACTTGAGCTTACTGTGGGAGGTCCATAGTGAAGGACAAACAGACAAGATAGCAGAGATTACACAAAATTCAGATGAAAATTACCTCCTTCAGGATCTTTTCAACAAATTTAAACCAGGAACAAACACAAACCATTATCAGCAATTTTTGTTGTAGGGCTCCTGTAGTTTTGATCTAGCAGTAGATACCCTACAATCTTGCAGAAGCACAGCCTGATGCTCCCTGTAGATATGGGCAGGCTATTTACCGTTTCTCCGACTTCACTTTCTCCACCGTGACAACATTAATAGCAGATACTTTATCAAGCCTTTCATAAAAACTATTTATTGGTAAAGCACTTGAAGAGCAATGTATGATGGCCGTCCTCCTCCATTTCCCTCTGAAAGCAACAGGAGTTACTGATTTTCAAGTTAAAGTTTCATGAATGGTTAGGTTCCATGAGAGTTAAATATTATCCTAAATTGAACCAGTGGCTAAGTAAACAGGTGATAAGCTTTTAGTGAACTCAGGAGTAGTATAGAAAAAAACCCCTCCCATGTACTTTTTCTACAGGTGTGCAACGTTTATTCTCTTCCATGAAGTTGTAACCGAACTTTGCAGTTGGCTCCACAGTAATACAGTTACCATAAGATTTTGTCAGGGGTGCAATTTGGCTCCTATTTGGCTAGGCAAAAGGCAAATAAGGTCTGCTGAAAAACCACCTTGAGCTGTCTAGTTTTTCACTAGTTCTGTTAGCAGTCAAAATCTGGATGATGCTTAATTTTACAAAGTCTGAATAACTTCCACTGTTACAAGAAAAACTCTTTTCCTTCTATGCCTTGGATACTTCACAGATATTTTCATTAGAGAGGAATGAAGAGAGAAGGGAAACTCTTCACACTAGCTCCAAGGAGAGCCTCTGGGTCTTGCATAACACTTTGAGGCTCAAGCTCATTTCCAAACGCCTTCTGAATATACAAAGAGTTGAAAATCAATCACAAGGCGACAGTGGGACAACAGATCTCCATCCATCTCAGATGCTGCCCTCCACCTGCACTCAGCCTCACTAATGTGTATGTATGAAGGAGGTCTCACCTGCTATGCAGACCCAGGAGACATGGACACTGCTTAGGGTATCTCCAAATCATATTTCCACACTGAAAAAGGAGTTGCTCTTTTCAAAATGTTAGTAAAAGCATAACAGCTCAAGCACTACGGAGTCAAAATTCAGAAGCCGAGAATTAGTTTGCAGCCATCTAAAAATGCCATTAAAAAACAGCTCTCCTGAGTCCAAGAAATCTATTTGTCTCTGAGGAAAGGCTGTAGGCTAGACAAAAATACCTTTCTTGTAAGTTCCTCTGTAACCATAAAATCCACGTGCCTCCTCCTTCCAGTTGCATGTTCCCTTCTCAATTGGAGGATGCTGGTATGAACTTGTTTGCCAAGGAGAAGCATGGATCCAAGCTGGAGATAAACACCGACCACGCTCTGAGGAGGCTGTGCAGTTTACATTCTGTACCTGGCATGTTAGACAGATGGCTGAAAATTGGGCCTCAGCATTCAGGCTGTCACCCCTAAGCAAATGTAGCACTAAGAAACTTTGAAGACAAGTCTGGTCTTCAGCCAGAAAAGATGGTCATCAAAAAGAGATGGGAAAAGCAAGGAAAAACAAACAAAAGAAAAGGGAGGGAATCTTGAAAAATCATGTATTCTTTTTGCATTTCACACAGAGCAGGTTACTTGTGGGTTTCAACACCCAGCTGCTTCCAGGAACAGGACAGACATGCACGTGCCTGCAAAGCAAAACACAGCTGGAGAGCTAATTTTAGGCCTACCAGTCTTGGCAATGTCCCTTTAACAAATGAAGAATGTATGATTTTTATGCATATGTACAAACACCAAATCCTTACAGTTAATTTAGATGGTTGTTCATGCAGTTTGGTCCAGGTACCACCAGGCCTGCCTGCCACCCTGAAGTATGTTACTTTTACCTGGATGGTAAGACTACCTCCTCCTATTCACAATGCAGTTCTTGCGTCTGCACAATCCAGTGAAGAAACCCTCAGACAACAGCTACCCCTCAGCAGAAAGGAAAAGCTGGGTTTCAAAAAATATTTCCTGGTGAAATTGCACTAACATTCATCCATCATGAGGCTGCTGAGTGATTCAACTTTTTTCTTTAATTAAAGGAAAAGTGGTCTTCCTCTTTCCTTCAAAGAAGCAAATGCTAACATTTAAGGAAAGAAATAATGGGCAGTATGTTTCTGCTTAGGACTGGATTTCAGAAAGGACGAGACTACCAGTTGCAGCCAAGGTTTGTAAGAGAAGGCGTTACCTTTGTTACAGTAAGAATTTCCCATTCAGGTTCTGTTTGTCCCATAGGTGGAAAGACCTGTTTAGTCTTGGGTTAAAACCCAAGAGTGATCTGGATTTTAAACCTTTTACCTTAACCAGCCAACACTGGAGATGCTCCAAAAGATTTATCTTTTGGTCATAATAGACAAACTAACTTTCATTCAGAATTGGCCAAATGTTCCAGTACCCAGAACAGTTAGTACCAGGATTCAGGAGAAGATGAGGCAAACTTATAAAACACATCTGGTTTTGTCTATCTCCAATTTTTTGGTACTTTCTGACCCTGTCAATGCTTCCTTTCATTTCCCAGGAGGGGCACTGATTTTGATTTTCATGGCAACCCACTCTGACATGGTAGTAAAAGGACATGGCCTCCGGTACCAAAGGGTTGATGCAGAGCGCTCCAGCTACAACCTCCCCACACTATTCTCTACTGGAGAATGACATCAAAGCACCCTATAAGTCTTGCACATACAAACCATCCTTCTCACATTGCTGAGGTCCTCTCAAAGAGAGATCTTCCCAGTCCCCTGCCCACAGATGCCATCAAAAGAAAACCTCAGACTTTATTTTCTCTCTTGTCACTTGCCAGTTCATTTAACATGAGGGACACACTGTTCACAATGGTATGAACAAAGGCAATAGATTGATCAACTCATAGCCGAAACATGGAGCAAATACAATGATACACCAACAAACTGTGATCAAGGACACAAAATGTTACACAGAGAAGATAATACAGTGCCTTTTGTCCGCTCAACACAAATTAAACTAAGAGAGAGACTGGGATATGATGGATTTCTGCCCTAAGTGATACATCTGCATTTTGAGGAAATGGGTAGAATAAAAAGCTAGATGTGCAACTCCATTGTCTGTGCTGCTAGTTCCAGTTCAGGCTTGTTCCAAACATATTTATCAGACACTTTTGTAAACTCTTCTCAGAATGCTAGGTAATAACTTGGATGACACTAAAGGTAATCTCAAATATATCTTTCCTTCCCTTTTTATCTTCCTTAACACCAGAGGCATCCATCCCATCATTTGTGCGAGAAACAGACTGGATAATTTATGGAAACAAAAATAGTCTACTGAATAGAAATAAAATGCTTCAATATGTGGCAATAATAATGAATGAAATAAATTCTGTCATCACACAGACACTGAGTTTTACAAAAAAATGTGCCCACACCCAGAGCAAATGAAAATATTAATTCCATATGAAACCGCCTCCTCAACAAATTAGATAAGAAAAGCAGACCCTTTTGACAGCCCATGTGTTAAGAGATTTCAGGATTAAGCAATGCCTTCATCCTTGTAAAACGCTATTACCTAATTCATTTCTAATAGACAGGAGCATTTCACATAACAGCATGTCTTAATCAGGTAAAGCAATGCTTGAAATAATCTGAAGTGTGCATTCTAATAAAAGTTGCATTTCAGCTCTGTTTCCAGCTAAACTAAAAAGAAAAGAAGTGGAATTATTTAATGCTGGTTTTATGCAGTTATGGTCTAGCTAATCCAGCAATTTGCCAGATACAGCAAATATTGAAAAGTATCTCTTATTATTACCATCTCCCCTGAGGTGCAATCTCCCATACTTGATCCAGCTTGCAATAGAGAAATTTCTTTTGAAAGGGAGTACTAACGCAAGTATGTATGCAAGACTTTTCTGCTAATCCAGCTGTGTCTATTGCACCAGCTAGTCGCAGAGTATTCCTCAAATCAAGCAGATTTCAGAATTTCATTCCAAAATCTGATTAATAAACATTTACAGGGTTTTTTTTTCGTATACAATTTCAAATCAGCTCACGATGATGTGGCATTCCTGAGTCAGTGTGAACCATCTACAGCAGAATAAAAATACTGCACCGAAATTACCTGCACCAGTTTAAAAGAGCAACCTGGTCCAAAATTCAGATCAAAAATTTCAATATGCCAACTGCTTGGGTGGTGGTTCTTAATACTTTGATGTAGACTATTGGAAGATCATTTCTAAAACTAGCTGCGGTGCTTATTAGGATCTGGCATCTATTTTGCCCAACAGGATGCAGAGAAAGGTACTCACAGAGCTCAGTAAAGAACAAATTTTTAAACCTGGTGAGGGTGCTGAAAAGACAGTGAAGAAATAGCTAAGGTTGAACTTTTTTTTTTAATGGAAAAAAGTTCTGTTGGTTTGACTGCAATCATTACACTCAAGCCTAAACAAAATCTGTTATATTTTTTGTCTCAACTTATTTTTAAGAAGTGCTTATTTTACAAAAAAATGCTGACTTTAAAATAAAAAAATAAACACTTTATTTCTAAATATGTAAGTAGGAAATGTTTCATTTTTAAAATGTTGAAATGAAAATTTATAAGTTATTATTAGGCGTCGAAGTGCTTCCTTTCCCCTTGGCACAACTTGGTGCCAAATGACACTGTCCTTGTTAATTGTGTCCTTACCCAAAAGCAATAACTTAACCCATTTAATTTTTCACAAATATGAACAAAACGTGCACAGCAGGATTCTGACCAAATAACTTCCAGATTTTGCTAATGCTAATGTTCTCATGCTTGGGCTCCATGATTTTGACCTGCGTTTGGCAGAGCAGTGAGCATCTGAGGACAACCGCTACAGCGTTAGCATAAGATCACAAAAAAAAAACCCCAAAACTGTAAGTGGCTGGTTTAGGCCCCACAAGGACAAACAAGTATAGGCGAGGGATCAGTGGAACTGAGCTCTTCCAAAGCTGGACCTGAGTGCTTCTTATAGGAGAGGTATCCTCAGGCTTTCATGTACATCCTACCATGTTCTGACCAGAGAATGTCCTTTGGATCCCAACCAAGCAGCCAAACCATGCTTCAGCTCCTCAGGTTTTATTAGATGAAATTAAAGGACTCCGTATATCCAATGGAGACCTCCAAATGCAAGCCGAGCATAAACCTGCACTACGGATGGAACCACAGTGCCAGAGGTAAGCATCACCCATGTATTTGCACAGATGGGTTATTAACTTCAAGAACCTAATTATGTCAATTTAAATGTCAACATTGTTAATGATGTCACTGCCCATTATTTTAACAGAAGCATCCAGCTTCCGTGACTTGGGAATTTGGGGTTGCATGTCACTGGTCCTACAAGACAGCCGAGACATCTTCAGCTGCCAAAATTTCTAACTTCCACTTCTAACTTTGGCATCACTCCATGATGCATTTTAATTTATTTCTATATCTATTTGCTAGCCCATTGGAAATCATCAGTTTAGAGGCAGCATCAAATTAACGTCAAATTAGGCAACAAGGAAAGCCATACCATTTATTTTGTTCCCTTCTCTGATCATTCAATAAAAGAAGCCACACAGTGTATTATCTGCTGTAGTAGAGGATACCTGATCCCTGGACCTTGCTGCAGAAGGCAATTTGCTACCCGATAAAAGGGAAAGTGGTTTTTTTAGCTTACAGAAATTCCTAGTGGATTCTGGTTATGTCAGTAGGGATTTCTTTCCCAAATCAGTATTTTTTTAACGTGCATAATTTTTCCTTTTCCTCTGTTATGGTTCTACCCTTCTGTTTTTATAACCTGCAGGAAGCATATTTCAAAAATATTTATTAGCTTATTAAATCAAATTACCCTTGCTCCTGCTGGACCAAGTTTTATAGAGTGCCCACAAAAAATCAAAGAGCCTGTGCTGCAGCGACAATTTGTAGTGATGGCAGAGAAAACTATTCCTTAATCTTTTTAATTAACAATTGCAAATACTTCAATTTAC
>VYZV01009315.1:189358-203288 GCA_013401275.1 Pandion haliaetus | reverse complement strand
AGACATCCCTTCACACTCCACCCATCAATTTAGGCAGTGGAAGTTGAATTTCTGCAGCTTCGCTCACCCTCAGCACTGCCTCACTCTGTTTCTTTTTTTGTAAGCTAGCAGAGCTTTGTGTCAACTTGAAACCGCCTGACTTTGATGGGTAAATTCTGGCTGATTTTATCAACTGCTCAGCATACTCTGCATTAGTTGCACTTTCCACCAGACATTTTGGTCAAGATTATTTTTTACCAGGAGAATTTCCATTCCTGGCAGAGACAGAGAACCCAGTAGCACATAAAGATGGAGGAGAAAAGGATTATAAGGGGATTGAAATGCTGCCATTTAATATTTGAAAGAGTTAATAGCAGCTAAGAAATACTGACACTTTCACAGACACAAAAACATACACTAGAGTATTTGGCTGTTTGCTTTGGGGGTTGTGTTGCATTTGATAATCTTTTTAATAGAAATATTCATTAAATGATTGTGATTTTTAAAATTATTTTATTTGCATTTTGTTACTTATCCTCTAGGGAATAATATGCTGGACTCTGTCTCATAAATAAAAACCTTTGACATTTGGGAAGAAATAAGGATATATTCTGTTAAATTACATTTGAAGAAACACTTTACAAAGTTAAATTTCACTTTTCAGTGTGATACCAGGGCTCTTCTTTCCTCCTGCTGAACACACTTTTACATTAGACAGTTTATCATTTTAAAGGAACTTCCCGAATTTAGTCTTTATGGATTTACTGAAGAAAAACAAGTACTGCTTCCCAAGACAAAGCTTTGCAAAATTGCACAGCAGTGGATATTTTCAGCCAATCTGACATCTTTCTACCATAACATTGTAACATAACCTTATCCCAGTGGGGATGGGAATGCACTGAAGCCTCTCTCTTCACCAGAAGGATTCCCTTCTTGCCCTGATAATGAGTTTCAGTCCATCTAATCTCTTTCTCCCAAAGATCCTATGAAATAGCAACCTTGCTCAAAAAAAGGAGAAAATTATGTCTTTATATCCCCATTTCTTGCACACCTGGTGGCACTGGTACAATGCCCATGGTGCTGGGGCTGTACGAACTGGTAATGGCAGCAGCCTCTTGCCAGGCAGCTGCTGCCTAGCAGCTGAAGCAGAGGCTTTGCAGGTCATAACTGGGTCTCAAGGCATATCTCCCCCATGAAATGATGGGGAAAAGCCCAAGCAAGTGCCGAGAACTGGAAGCAATGCAGCCACATTGGTGAGTAGCCCACCTGAGCACTTGAGCTTGGCTTTGCTTCTTTCTGGACCTCTGCTACCACCTTCATGTGGCATCGCTCTGTGCTGAGAGGATTTTCAAACTATCCAACAGCTGCGTGCCATATCGCTACGGCTGCTGTGCAATGTAGCTATGCTTTGTATTACCTTGAGCAATTCACTTCAGTTATTTCTAAAGCCAGAGTAAGGATCTTGGTGGGCTTCCAGAGGTGCTATGAGCTTTCTGTAAGCATGGGTAAGTGCTGAGGACTGCTCCCTGTGCTGAACAATGAGTACCCACCACACAGCTCACTGAGCTTCTACGGCTGCAGGACTAAGGAGTCAAACGAAGAGCAGGATCGTGAGCCTCTCAGGCTGCAGTGATTTAATTTCAATCCAGCACTCCATTTCTCCTCTCCTTACTACGGACAAGTCCATGTTTATTAAGGGACTCCATTAGTCTTTCCCCCCCGCTCCACCATGCTGCAAAATGTTTTTTTCCTCCAGGGCTATAGCAGCAGCTGGCACACTATTTCCTTCTGAGGTATAGCCAAATAATGGCCTTTTGGAGGGGGATCTGTTTCATCTCTTTTCTCCATATGTTCCTCTCAATTGAGGGGTTTAATACACTCATTTTCACAGTAGCTAGCTAAGTGTTTTTCCTTTTCTGTATCTATTACTGAAATGAATAAATGTGCACAAGGCAATAAGGCACAAGAGTCAGGCCAATATACCAGAGCTTCCTTTTCGGAGTGTTTTTCCGGGGGACCTAGAGAGAGGAGGGGTTAGCCTTTGCCAAAAGTTGAACCCCTTGTCTGGGGCACAGGGAAGTTAGTCGTGCTTATGTGAGACAAGAGAACAGCCTTCTTCCAACAACACACGAGTGCTTTTTCTAAATGGATGCAGCATCACTGGTCCAGAGGATAGCATTTGCTGTCCTCTACTACTTGAAAACTACTTCATTTGGGGCTATGATTTTTTACCAAGATGGCCATACAGCATAGCAGATGTAGGCAAATTTGGCAAGCACTATATATGCAAACAGATAGCTAGATAATGCTGGAAATATCAGGGCAGGAACAAACAGTAATAAGTGAATCCTGCAAAAGTGTACAGCTGTGCTGTCAAAGCCCTCCTGTTGTAGCCTGGCCTCAGATCTAATACAGCTGAAAGTGTTTCAGTATAACTGGATACACACTAAGGGACTTAACCTGTTTAAAATATACATCACTACTTGCAAACTGCTATATACCTGTACATAAAGCAGAAAAACAAAGGAGCAAGCCAGGGAAGTGAGAAACCTGAAAGAAGGGGTGGAGAAGCTGGCAGGTGATAGCAAAATGTACACTGCATCCTCCACCTGCCACAAATATTTTGTTTTGAACAGCAACCCAATAACAGTGAACAGTTTGGAGGAACATGGAGCAAATCAACACAGGAAAGCCATCTTCTACCGAGGAATGTGATGGAAAGGCACGGCAAGGTGCTTTGCTGGGGAATTTGGGAAGGCAAGTGGCAGGTGGCAAGGGAGTGTCAGACCTCAGAAAAGAAAAAGCTAATGACCAGGCACTAGAACTGAGGAAGCCTGGGGTGGAAGAGCTGTCACATGTGAGATCTTCTGGTGTCCAACTGATTCCCTTTTCCTTCCATAATATCAGTAACACAGAATCTCTCCTTCACTCAGCCACCTATTTACACAACACCTGTGGAAGCATCACATCTTGGAGATACCCACTGTTCTGTCAAATTTGGCTGAAATCATTAAGTGGGTTCAAAATTTAGACAGGTATATAGTGGCCACATTATTTCCTAAGAAATAAATGCATATCAGTGCAATGAATTAGGAAAGGGCAGTGAAATAAAGAACAAGTAAGAAGGACACTTGAACATGACGTGATGAAGGACATAAACCTTGGAGGGATTTGAGGAGGAGATTGACATGGGAAGAGAAGCAGATTTCAGAAGATAAATCTTTGCAGTGATATTTTGAATAGAGGGAATGTGAAAGTTGAGGAGGCCAAAGAAGAGAATGAAAGCATCAACATGAAGGACTGCAGGACCCAGACTGTCACTGTCCACAGTGGTGTGATCAAAATTAGCAGAGTTAGGTTTATTTGAGGGTACAGGGAAGGAAGTATTCACTAATCTGCCCAAAACTGCTGCAGCCTGTTCTGGTGAGACATCAAGGGGCTTATTGCCAAATGCCAGGTGTCCTGCTTTTCCTCTGCAGAGCTAGGAAACACAGATCTTTATTTATGGGCAGCATGAACGGACCATTCAAAATAGCCCAAACAGGGAAAAAGCCCCAGTTTGTGTCCTGGAGAACTTACAGCCTTGAGAGGGTACACATGAACACACTCGAAAATATCTGAGGCATGCCAAGATGCATTTCTTACACCATTCAGAACTGACTTCACTGCTCAATTCGCACTCCGTGCAGCACGGCTTGTGAAGAGAAAACAAATGGCATACCAGACCACACAGAGAAGCAGTATGGTTACCAGCAAAACATCTATTAGCTTAGGAAAAGAAACACAAAGGCTTCTTTTCAGAATTTCACCCTCTCCTCGCTATCGTCTCCTCACATACAAAATTTTCCTTGCCTGGGCTGTTACTTTACAGCTATCCACTGCACAAAGTTGTAGTTTATTTAAAGCAGCATTTTATAGTGAAATACCACTCCCATTATTTAAAAGTAACTATCCTAATTCTCAAAAGCAAGACAAGAAATGCACCTCCAGAACAGGCTCTAACAATACCATGGATCTTGAATTTATCCTCATCGGCTGAGATCACCTCATCACTCAGAAGAACTGTATCCAAGTGAAGACAAGGGGATGGGAAATATAGCCACCCACACCAAGTAACAATAAATTCAATTTCCTCTGCAATGTTATTACGTATTTCCCTCTCATAGCTCACACTTTTTATTTATATTCCCTTAGCTCCCACTGGCTGGGCTTTTAATATTTCTCGCACTGAAGGTTCTCCAGACTCTTTTTTGCTTTCTTCCCAAAGCTACCTGTTCCCTCTGTACCTTGTGCTCTCTCATTTCGTCCTGTCCTACTCACTCTCCCTCTATCTTCCCCCCTCTCTCCAGCTGCAGCAGCTCTTTCTGTTCCTCTGGCACAGCATCACAGGGTGGAAGCTGAATAATAAACACACATAACACACTAAACCGCTACTCAATCAGCATACATGGACTACCCATCTATTTCCCAAGATCCTGAAAGAGCTAAGGAGGTTTATGCTATTAATATACTGTGGAAAGCGGGAAAATTCCCGTCAGAGACCTTAAACAACTCCACAGTGCTCCAGCTGACCATCAGCTCCTTCCAACCTCCATGGCACTTCTAGGGTTTGCACAATTTTCCAGCTTGCCCAGGTTTTACATTCACGCAAAAGGCCTCGACTTCCACTCTCTTTGCATGAATCGAGCAGCCTGGAAGGAGCCTTCACAAACAGCAAGCATAATGCCAAGGAGAGAGAAGAATAACCAAGGAGACAACTCGCTGCATTGGCTCCTCCGCTTCTCTGGCAGCACTCCCTGGCTTCGCTCAGAATATGACTGACTTTGTTGCTTTCAACATTTTCTTCCATTTCGAAATATTTTACTCATTAGCAATCCTCCTTATGCTCAGAACAGGAGATAGCAATCGAGTTCTCCTCTTCTTAACTGCTAAATGCCTTGATGCCAGTGCTGGAAAAGCTGCCCTTTCCACCATGCTTATCTTTCTAGGATTTTTGCTGTTCTTGCTTCACCCTTCATTTCTGGTGAATCTCACCTGCCCTCAGATGTTTGAGTACTGTTTTCTAGGCTGATGATTCATACATACAGCCTTCTGCCACTAGGATAATCTCCCATCCTCGGCCCTGCCTCTATATCACACATCTTCCCGTCCACTTTCATTTACCTGCTTCATTCAGCCCTTCCTCTTCCAGCTTCCTCCAAATTAATTTTTGACTCACTCCTTTCTTTTCTTCCACGAAGTCTGCCCATATCCCAAACCTGATGCTTCTTCAGTCTCAACATCTTCCAAAAGCCACCCTTCAGGTTTTATCCTCACAAATGCATCTCATTTGGGCCTCCATTTATTCTACCTCACTTCTGAAGCATCTTTGGGGCTCCCTCACATGTACCATCATATTTCAGTCCCCACTAGAGACAACTGCCAGAACTGTTTCACTTTCATCTCCATTTCAGCCTGTTAAAATTCCCTTCACCAGTCCTTGTTGCTCACTCCCCATCTGTAGTTGGACCAAACAAACATCCCATTTCTAAATTCAAAGCTTTCTAGTTCAGTTTCTCCTTCTCCCCCCTTAGTCATGCCTCCTAGCATCCCTCCTCCACCAGCTACTGGACAGGCAACCAGTGCAGTGCACTGTGCTTTGTAAGGTCTCCTAAAGTGAGAGGTCTCCATGCTTAAGTTTTTCCTGCCTGCTTCCGTCATGCTCCAGTAGGTGAGTTGATGTGGTCCATGTAAGCTGTCCCTATTAGGCCTTTCCTTAGCTCCCTGCTGGTGTCTCCCATCACATTTTCTTCACCCACAGATTGCTAGTTGCTGCATCTAGCGACATAATGAACGTCTGACCCCATAAACATGTTAATACCACCAGCACTTCTTAGCAGACATTGCAGTGCTGGTGCACTGCCCACCAAAACAAAGCCTACAAAAGGCAGGAGCACCTTCCCAAACCTACCACGAGGCTGGACAGAAAAGCTATCTCTTACTACAGTGAAAACTGAGCCTCCAAGAAAAACTACTCAGTGGACATCACTAAAGACAGCAGAATCCCTTTGGATGAGGACTAGCTGCCAGCCCAAGGGAGACAGTCATCGTGCAGGAAGAACACCACACTTTGTCACAGCAGTCTCACTGAAAAGCCAACCTTCTTTTTCCTCTTCCAGTTTGCTAGAAGATGCAGAAAAGACATGGAAGAGGTGAGTGTTAGAGTACTCGTGATGTTGGCTGGATGTAACTGTGGCAACCGAACCGTGTGGCAGTCCAAGGACACACAGTGAAAAGTGAATCAGGATCTGCCAATCATTTATTGACTTTTCAGGCAAAAAAGGCGAAGGAGCCCCCCACACCCCTATCTCATGTGAGTGCTCTTGTAATACAAACCACATAGACAAACACGATTTGTAGGATCAGGCTGGATTGTTTCCAAAACACATACTCAGTGCAGAAAGCTACAAGAAAAAGAACAGGTACTGAGAGGAACATGATAGCTTACTGCCCTGACAAATCAACAACAGGACTATTTGAGGGGAAAAAAAATGGTTGAGCTACTTAGGATAATTTATTAATATCATTTTTACAGGGATAATAAATAGATAAAACTATTCTACTGCAACTTAAATAAAACCAGAAACTGCAATCCACGTCAAGATATCAATGAAAATGCATCACAGTATAACTCACTTACTGACACCTCATTTTAAATATCAGAAAGACTGCCTTATTGACTAATCACTTCTGAATTGCAGTTTCAAAAAAGAAAACAGCATTTTTGCTCTACTAGAACGCAAAATAAATCTGCTTGAACACCAGGTAACAAAAAACACATTCTTCACATTTTATTAAAGAAAACACTTTGCTTTTAGGCTGAGAGTTTGCTTTTTAACAGCCAAGTTTCAACGGAGCATTAGTTTTTATAGACAATATCAAAGCCTCCATAAACACAATGCTATCAAAGGCAGCAATAATAGATGTTGTCTTATAGTTATGTGAACACTATCATTTTGGGGGTGGCACTAAAGCCCCCTAAGACTCCAACAAAGACTTGAAAGGTGTTTTAATCAATGAACTGTTGTTGGATAAAGCCCTCTCTTCTCCCCTGGCACAATAATCAACATGCTGCCCTTCTCATCTCCCTTCTGGGTTTGATTCTTCCCTTCATATGGGAGCAGGATGACATCCAAGCCCTCATCAAGAGCAGCTTCACCGCTCCAGGACTCACCTCCCCACTGGCTCAGCGCACAGGGTAAATCCCCTCTTTACCCAACTCCAGGGCCCGGCTTTTTTCCAGTGCCCCACAGAGTCACCCCATTCCTCATTGCTACTCTGATGGCTCATAGGCACACGGGCGAGTTGGTTATTGCAATACCCACCCTACCTCTGATAAGGAGGGTAATTAGATTAGTTTACTACAGGCAAAATCAATAGCAAGCATCTGGGGGGCAGATTAGCCATTGCTAATTAGAGCTTTTAGACATTATTCAAATAAAATGTATGAGGTTAATCAACCAAGGTGGAAAAAATCCATAATATTCTAAGTCTGCCCTTGATTCATCAACCCAGCTCACTTCGGAATTAGAAATGGAATGAAATTCCTGAAGTAAGGGCAAGTTTTTCTAGACTGGGATAGATACAGAGAGGGGTGGTACTATTTATTCACAGGGAGACAGGCATTTCTGTATCAGATCAGAGATACAACACTGCTTTCTAGACATTTAACCCAATTTGCAAAGTATTTGGGAATTTATTTGAATAAACCTGACAAAAAACAGAGCCACATATTTCAAGTCTATTTACTCTTAATGAATTATTTTAGTTAGAGCTATTTATTTTTAAAAGACATTTTTAAAATTTATAGAATTATATATGTAACTAACCAGCTAGAATTCCACAGCAACATTTTACCAAATTAGCCATTTATTTATATTAATTTCAATAGTATTTATTTTTTAAAATCTGCTACTGTATTTGGCAAGTAAAAGTCTGTTTCAATACATACTTCATGCATTAATTTTCAGGCCATATAATGTATTACTTTAATATCTTCAGATTAGATTGCAATTAGATAATATGTTCGAATATGAACAATACATTTTCAGGGTAGCTTCCTTTGAGTGCTCATCTATAGAACATTTTGCTTAATAGGAATTTCCTCTGTAGACTATTGGCATTCTCATTTCTGGAAAGGATTATTTCTCCATGCAATGAAATATCTTTTTCCCCAGATTGTATTCTTAAGGAGTGATGTAAAGTACAGCAGGAAGATGAGTATGTCATCTTAAACATGAACATGAGATGAGCATGTCATCTGTAGTACACCTGAAAAATGTCTCCTTGATTCTCAGCAATAATCACAAACTTAAACACAGAAAAGTTGTCTTATTTCAGTTGTCTAAGAATAAAATTAATTATATCTTCTAAGTAGAATCCTAGAAAGTGCAAGCATGCACACAGAATTTAAAGAGGCTTTCTACTTCGAAGCTCGAAAAAGGATTTATTTTTTATTTATTTTTGGTCAGGGAAAATACAAATCAACAAAACAAAATCCATAGTAGGACCCAGCTATCCAGTTCTGAGATTATGCAGTTTGGCACAATCAGCCTAAATTAGCCAAACAAATTAATTTTTCTTAATCTGGATTCAAGCACATCTTTACAATATTTGAACTAAAGCGTAGTTAATTTTTAAGTACATTTCAAGTGCTTCAGTGAGCTGGGGCTTTGATGAGGAATGAGCAAAGGGGAAAGCAGAGAGGCCAGAGTCCCTCTCGGGTTGCTGTGCCCAGCGGATTTAGATCCGAGCCTAGGGACTGGCTTTGTGCCCTGTTTGGATTAGCATTCAACAGTAACATATTTGTGAATGTACCTTAAATCTTGGTGTAAAACAGCGGAGACCAAACCCCGTCCGCACTTTCACCCTTGTCAATATTGGAAAAGAAAAACATTCCACTGATATGAAGGAGTATTAAATGACCCTAAACTAACACTGCTATGTATATCTTAAGTGTGAAAAAGCGATCAGGAAGGCAACAAATTCCCTAATTCCCTACAATTCTTTGTGGGTTTGGGCAGGCAGAAGCAGATGCCTGCCAGCATGTAGGATGCCTGTCACTATTAGCCTGAAAAATATACTGAAAAAAGGTTTTGGTGGTTTTTCAGATCAGCCTCTGAGGGCACACTGAGGTGTGGAGCAGCACCCTCTCTCACAGCTCTTCTCTGCATGGGTACAACACCATGCTGGCCGGGGGGACACCACAGCCATGCACAAGCAACAAAAACTGTGTAGGTACCTTTCCCAGTCCAAGGGAGGCACTTAGGAGTCTCAGAGATGGCTGGAGGTTAGGGTAAGAAACACGGTGCCCTGTCACATGCCACTAGTGATCTGCTGGGCCATCCTCTGCATCTAGGTACACGCAATTTTTTCACTAGGATTTAATTTTTACACTATTTTTCCAATTTCTCTACCTTTTGTATCATCTTTTTAGGTTTTTTTTATTAGACTACAGCACATTTTTCAGCTATTTGCAACTGCACTTTTTTTTAATGCCTTCTCTTCTTTACAAAGCAGCAAATACTTTTAAACCCACAAATGCAAATACCAATTTCAGGATGGTTGAGCCGTTCTTTTGCATCTCACATACATCCCATCTCTTAGGGATTTGGTACAGACTGGAGAAAATCTCGTGCCAGAGCAGAGTAAGACCATTAGCATTACACCAGTATAAATGGCATCAGAAATGTAATTTTATTAAAAAATACATTTCCATGTGAAAGTAATATCTCCAGTAACACACTTTCTGCATAATCCATTTTTCTTTCATATTAGCTCCCTGCAATAGTATAGTATAGTATGATATTACTATATTTTTGCCCTTTTCTTTGGCTGCATTAAACCTAACAGCACAGCTCTTGAAGAATTTTAAAAGATTGAAGTACTCAATTGTGTAACGTATCTGCAGTCTCTTGAAGCTAAGCAGAAGGGATATCTTTTTGAAGCCAGGCGCCCAAGATCAATAAAAACATTGTATTGTTTAAAAGCTGAACAGGGATCCCACACCTTTGGGATGCCACCTTGGCTAGAGCTCATGGCCTGGGGACTTGGGAAACCAGTGCTCCTGGCACAGTATTTTTGGTAACTGTTTGCAGAGGTCCCTGTGGCTGCCAATGAGTAAGGAAAGGGGTAGGGAGAACCAAATGTTAAGGATCAGAAAACATAATAGGTCTATCATAGGCACATAGGGTTTATGCCCTACTGCAGCATCTTCAGCATTTACCACTATATGCATAATAAGTTGGTAGCTGGATGTACACAGTTGAGAGCAAAGGTTCTGGATCTGACAACTGAGTGAAGCTTTCCTCCTTCTCCTAAATAAACTGTTTTTCCTGCATGCTTTCTTGCCTCAGGAGTCTCTACATAATGCTCGGGATTGTCTGTGAAAGCTGGAAACTGTGAACGCCAGTGAAACAAATCTTTTACCCTCAGCTCACTGAAACTCTGTGAATCAAACTCAGGGATCTTTCAAAATACTGGGACAGCAATACACAGATAGATTTGAAATACAACTACATATAATTTCTCTAATTCAGCACATGTACTGAATAACTTTATTTGAAAACAGTAGGAGATACATGATCACATACATCAAAGCTCTGAGAAATTTTAAATAACTTTTTCTTATTTAAGTCATAGCAAGTAATTAAAAAGATAGTAAGTAAAAAAAAAAAAAAGCAAACACTTCAGGGTTTCACTTTGGTTGAAACCATCAGGAAACAGCTTCCCCATCCAGGGAGATTTTTCATATTGTCAAAACATTTTCCAGTCCAAATTAGGACAAAATTGAAAAATCTTGATAGGATATTCTTAATTCTGTTTGGTTCAGACAACAATGTAAATTTGCCTAATTGTGAAGGGTTGCACTCATACTTGTTACACAAGTCACATCCAATTGCAAAACCACACTCATCACACCAGTTTAACAATTCTAACCACACTTTTTCTTCCTTAAATAAAACCCCCAAACCTCTCTATTGCCTCTTTCATCCAAAAAGTTCCAGCTGACAAACAAGTACTTTCTGATGAAAATCATTATGCTAAATTTTTTCCATCGTGTTCTCCACAGGTTTAGTAGCTATCTTTCCTGAGGGTTTACAGTTACACAGAGATAGTACAGTAAAAATGAGACTACTGAAAAATCCGACCCAGACACATTTAGCATCCTCTCTTGTCTTTCCCCCTCATTTCTGGTGACCTTAGCTTCTTATTTTAGACAGAAGCATCCCCACAAAAGCCTTGTGTAAGCTGGGCTGGGGAGGTGGTCTGAAGGGGATTCCCTTAAGATGACCCATATTTGGCTGTGGGGGAGGAAAGCTCTCAGGAAATACTGTGCACTAGACGAAGTGTAACACTTTCAAATGAGGACCCTGCAACAGGGCTTATATGTCTACCAAATATTAAAAAGTGCAGACTCAATAGAAATACTGTTATTTATGAGACTATAATTTTTCCCTTCCCACTAACCTCTGCCACAGGCTATAAATTACTTCTTCCCTCTGGTATTCCCACAGGCAACAGCCACCTCACCACCACTCTCTTTAACGGCATCCCCTCTGCTCCACAGGTGCCAACCACATTTTCTCTCAGACAGTTTAGCTGATTAACATTTCCAGTTAATCTCAGGGCAATTGTTCTCAACCTGGATTTCTCTTTGATGTCTGCTGCTTCTCTGCTTTAGACCTGGTTAAGGACTCGCGTGTGGCAGAGAGCTACTGCTTCCTCCCAAGAGGAAAGGTCCCACCTCTCTGACAAACCTCTCCTGTGCTGAACATTCACCATCAACCTGAGAGGCAGCTCAAGTGCAAAGGGTTAATACATCCCCAAAACCCTACCATGTGACATGGTCTTTCGCAAGGTCTAAGGTAGCACAGAGGCTTTACTGTAACTTAATTGCTCGTTGGCTAATTACAACCAGTGCGATGGCCAGCCACCACACCATTGCTAAACTGAGCTGAAAGAGCGTGCTGCTCAGCCCGACTTGGATCATGTAGTTCAGTCAGTTCCCATCATCCCTTTGTCCCTCATATGTCTGACATGTGGATGAAACCTTCCCTATTGTGCCTTCTCTTTTCTGGGAGAACAAAGGGGAGCTGACAATGAAGTGGCTGCCAGCCCATTGCCACAGTCCATATATCCACGCAGCTGTCATTACGTAGTCAAAGCAGCCGTGCTAGCAGGAGAGAATAAGCAGCATATGTGAGAGACAAGTGGGCTTAGCTAAAAAAGCTGTATCACCTACAATACCCATACTGCTATTAATATGCTCTTAAAGGGAGGAAAAAAAAATCCCCACATGCAACCCTGTGACCTCAGGGAACTTTGGTAGCAAAGTGCACTTAAAGAGCAGGCTTGGAGGGATTCCAGTGCACATCATCTGCCTCCAACTATCCTGAGCAGGCACCTAGCCCCTGCCCTAAAAATAAGCGAAAGCAATTGTGTCATTAACGTAGGTATGCCTAACACCCAGGTTTTCCATTGAGAAATGCATCGGTTTGCTAAGGTAGTCAGGACTCCTCCTGTTGAGCGCTGACATGTCACATCAGTGGATTTCTTGTTTACAGAAGTGGCAGATTGTTAATGTGAAGGCAATTTCCTGCATTACAACAAAATCCCATGATATATTTCAGTTGTTGAAAACCTGGAATGAAGCAACAGCTCTGTGATATGAAAATGCCACTGAGAGCTAAGTGGTAACTGGAACTAAAGTTTATGAAGTAACTAAGCAAAAAAAAAAAAAAAAAAAAAAAAAAAAGGAAAAAAAAAAAAAAAGCAGCTCCCCATATGAAATAAGGTCCCCTCTTGAACTACTCGCTCCCATTGCAGATGGTGGAGAGTATACAAGCCATGGGTTTGTTGTTCCTGGTTAAAGTAAAGAAGAATAGAAATTCAAGGGACAGCTGTTCATGGTTTACCAGGATAGGGTGAAACCTAGAGAAAGCTCTTGTTAAATCACTGATATGGCCTTTTAAGGCATATAGGTTGTACACCAAAATGCAAAGACTGCAAGAGAAATGGAGATTGTAAGTGGGACTGAGACTGAGGTCACCTGGGACTTCTGATGCTGCTGTACATCCACCTCCCCACCTTGGGAAAGTCATCTCAGTACTGATTCTTAGTTTCCATTTGTAAGATGAGAATAGTGGTATTTCTCTTTGGGTTGGATATTGCCTCTTTGGATTGCCTTAACATTTACATAGAGGCTCTAACACCCTGGGACCCCAGGGATCAGCCTGGAGCCTGGCCAGGGCTAACCCCATCACTCTCCGGCCCCACAGGCACAGCACTGGGAGCCGGGGATAGCTGGGAGTGCACGTACTGGATTGCCCTGTCCGTACTGCTCTCAGACCCACCCCAAAACCCTGGTTAGTTAGAACAAGCCTAGCTGCCTGGCAGCACCGCATCCCCATCCCTTCAGGTGCTTCCCGAACATTTCATTGCCAGAAACAACAAAAGTTGCTGCATAAGCTCAGAAAAAGGAAGACTGTCGTGGTTTCAGGTCAGCTCAGTCGGTAACAAAGCACCACGAAGCCGCTCGCTCACCCCCCACCCCCTCGCCTGGCTACGTTGGGATGAGGAGAAAATACAAAGGCAGGCTCGTGGGTCGAGACAAGGACTGGGAGGGATCATTCCACTTATGGTCACGGGCAAAAGACAGGCTCAACTTGGGGAAGAAACAAAATCAATTTAATTTACTACAAATCAAAACAGAAACAAAACACAAGGGTATTAGGAAGGGAAACCAAATATCAGAACAACCTCCCCCCACCCCTCCCGCCTTCCCGGCTCAGTTCACTACCGATGCCTTCTACCTCCTCCCCCCGGCGGCGCAGGGGAATCGGGGATGGGGGTTGAGTCAGCTCGCCACACATCGTCGTTGCCGCTTCTTTCCTCAGGGGGAAGATTCCTC
>VYZV01009315.1:178745-189127 GCA_013401275.1 Pandion haliaetus | reverse complement strand
GTTACGACCGTCACTCCCCGCCTAGAGGCGGGTCCGACATTTTGGCATGCGGGTCCGACATTTTGGCACGCGGGTCCGACATTTTGGGGCAGCGAATTTTTCCAGCAACTTCTTAAAGGGGCCGCCTCTGCAGCCCCCCTCCCCTGCCACCGAGGAAAACCGCGCCACACAAACCCATAACAAAAACAAACAAACAAACAAAAAAAACCCAAAGCCACTTCATTAAAATAATGCTTAGGCTAATCCTGAAGATTTCTGTGTCTGGACTGGCCTTGGCACTGGCACAGCAAGAGGTGGGGCAGGACAGTGGGACTTTTCCAAAGCTCTTGCTGCCCGCCATGGACCACTGAGTCTGATCTTGCATCACACTTCCAGCACAGAGCGTAGGCCCAAAAAAATATTAAAAATACACATAAACTAGACACCCAGCTTGTACAGTCCATTGCTCTGTTCACAACGCCTCCTTTCCCCTACAAAGCAATTTGTGTTCTCTGTACCTCCAAGTAGCTTCACAGAGATGTCTTGGGGTCTCTCCCCAGTGGTGCCTCATGGAGGTCCTGGCTCCTTGCTCCCCATCTATGCTGTCCTCTCTGTGGCAAAGCTAAGGGCCTGGCTTTACCACAGTACAGGACCATTCATCTGTAACTGCTTTTTGACATCATCTGCTTCCCTGTATACTTTCTTGCTCAAGCATCCTTTCAGGAAAGTGATCACTTTATTGCCAGGCAACTCCACTGCCCCCCTGCTGATCTCAGGAGTCTTCAGTTGCCATGACCTTCCCTGCCATTTCAAAGTAAATGCTCCATGATTTCTTTGAGGTTTTGGATTGCTTCATCCCCACTGCCTGTATCTTCAGGTACAAGTCTACCTGCTGCCCTCTTCTAACCAGGGTGAAAGAATTTTCTCCATCTCCTACGTTTCAGGCAGCTCTTCTGCACTGCAGCTGCCTTACCTCTCTGCTTCTACCATAGCAAAAAAAGTGGTTTCCTCCTTGCTTCTATCATCTCTTGCTGTGATTTTGTTCTGTTTTGGATTTTCTCCTAATTATTCTTTACTGACAATATTTATACTTCATCCAAAAATTGTAGGCCAAAGTACATCACGGGAAATAATACCATCTTGTGATAATCAAGCTACTCCCTTGACAACGGAAAGCCCCCTTTCCCTGTTTTTAGAAAGGGTTTTTCCAAGTTCTCAAAGCAGGTAGAAAGTCACCCCCATACCCCCAAAAGGAAGATTCAGATTTTTCCTGAGGGGATTAGCATCGCAGCTCCCGTTTCAAGCCCACTTATCAGGTTAAGTCCATCTTTGGCTGGGAGCTTCATTTTCCACACTAAACCCTTTTCTTTCCCATTCTTGCCCCAGGCCCCTGCCACCCCATTATTTGTCCAGGATGGTCCCCAATTATATGACAGCTTTGTAGTTTCAGTAAACCCAAGAAAAGGCTTTCTTTTCTTATTCCAAGCTACTTAAGATACACTGAAATAGAAAATGCTTTGTGCAAGAATGTCACGCTGCCCTCCTCCAACCTCAGCAAAACACACAAGCACTGAGGTGATTTTCTCACCTGCTCTCATCTCTTCCTACAGAGATTTGCTTGCAAAGTAAAGGCTGCTTTAGCAGGCTAGAACGGGGACTTCATAGGTTTTGTTTGAAGTGTGGAAAACTGAAGTGTGATTTTTCTTTTTTTTCTAAGAGTTGTTCAATAATGTGGATTGGGGGTACAAATACCTATCTGAAGGTGAAGGAGAGGAAGAATGAGTCATTTAGCAGCTTGGATTTCCATTGGGGTCAATATGATCAAGACAAAGTCTTGAAACACGGGCCAGTTTTGCAAGACCATTTCATAGTCTACCAGACAAATGACACATTGGTTGGAGCCGTGCCAATTTATACCAGTATCAACAATGCTTCTGAGAAGAAGTCTCTTTAGGAGACAGGCAGAACTATCATCGTTTGCTGGCAATTGCACCACTTGGGCAATAATGTCGTAACACAACACCCATCTGTGTTTCCACACGCAGCTGAGCCAGGCTAGCAGTTCACCACGACAGAAAGAGAGACCTCACTCCTCTCTCCCATCCTCCTCACATCAGCTGTAGCACCCATCAGAGACCTCTGCAGGAAGGTTCAGCTCACCAGCCCTGCTGAGGACCATCTCATTCCAGTGGACCAGTGAACTGAACCAGTTCACAGCAGTGCCTCAGGAGCACCAGAGCTGGTGCAAGGTCAGAGGCAGGGGCACACTGCCAGGAGATGGAAGTGGAGGGGTGCTGAGAATTACCTATCCACATCATCCTGCCTCCTCACACCGAGCATCTCATTTGAGGGCTTCACTCCCCCTGTTACCCTGGAGGGAGGGGCAAATTTTCAGCCATGCACTGTGGCAGACAGGATTCGACTTTACCTGTAGTTTTTCCCAGAGGTGGCAGAGTGAAGGGAGAAGAGGAGGAGGGATGCATTAATGAAGAAGAAAGCCTTTGATAGTTTCTTACCATCTCTGGCAACAGGCCTTGCTGCTATCTAGGTTTATTGGTTTTGAATTCAGGGTTGTTGCTGCTGTCACGTTTGGTTTTTATTTGTTAGACCAACACTTTAAAAGCTCTGAGTTGCACAGATTCAGCAGAGGTCAAACAAATTGTTTGCATTTTTGCTATAAAAGGGGCATGAGGGAGAGTGAGACAGATGGTAAATTGGCTACTAGGAAGCAGAGCTTGAACTTTTTCAATCATGTCTCCCTCTTAACTCACAGCTGGCGAAACTCTCAGTTCTGCGACAGGTCTTTCACTGGGCAGATCAAATCCAGAAGCACAGAAAACAAAACTCACCAGGAGCCACACAGGGCGAGAAATTATTTCCTAATAAAACTACAAAGCCCAGAACAATAACTGGGCAACACTGACATATATTGTTGGCCTTTATCACAATCTCTTTATAAGCCTGGTTAAAGAACAGAGATACAGTTGTCCTTTGATGTCTTCATTCAAAGGACTTTACACCCGCTTCCATAAGCGATAAGCCAGGGAAGGGGGAGAAGAGACGCTGAAACACAACAGAAAAGTCTTGGCAAATAAATGCCTTGTTATACTTCTGTATTTCTGGAGACACTACTGTAAAAGATACAGCCACAGAAATCACAAGTCAGATGCAACTCAAGCAGAGCAGCTTACACCTGTGGCAGTCCCTTCAGAGCAGAGAGCTCCTTGGAGACTCACCGGCAGTTCACCAAGGGGAGATGTAGGGTAAAGTTAGCCTTGCTTGTGGGCACCGGTGTTAGCCCTGCTTAGACGCTCCCTGGCACTGACTTTTTCTTTGTGCTACACCACCACACAGCTGGGACTTCCCAAATCCTCTCTGGTGGTTCCTCGGCTCCTGATGCCCAGCTCTTTCACAGCGAGCTGGGGGAAAGCTTGCCTGTCCATGAATGCAGCACCACCACTCTCACACCACTAAATACTCGCCAGACATGGAGCAGAAGGAGCTAAGGGACAACACCTGAGTAAATATCGAGTTTTTTTCCACAGTGACAACAAACTGCTGGAGGATGCAAGAATGAAAAGAACATAGCACTGTCCCCACCAGGTTCATAGTGGGACACTGTTCCTCACTGTGCTTTCTTCTTGCTCTGCGCCCCTGCTATGAGGCAGTAATTTTTGGCAGAGGTGCTGGAGGACATAATGTTTGAAACAGTTAAATCTACCAGAGATCCTCTTTCAGAGCCCTAAATCCCATATTCAGAAGCAATGTAAACACTTAGCAGCCAAGGACCAGATGCCCTTGGAAATTCTGCTCCACATCATGCACTGAAAAACCTAGTGATTGCAATACGACACACTAAAAATAATCCCTGATTTGGAGTTTGCTTCTGCTGCTGCAGAATCAAGAGGAATTCCAGCTTGGCTCCTGCTCTTGTTCACACAACACTAAAGCTATACAATAGGGCATTGAGCTACACTGAGATCATGGGGATTTTTTTAGGTAACGATCAAATTAACTGCCACAATCTGAAGAGTCCAATAATCAGCCTGATCCCAGGTATTACCATTGCCATTTTATTCCATACACAGAGAGAGCATATAATTTCACAAAGGTCAGATGTGAAGTGTGTGCCAGACCTAAAAATTGAACCCATATGTCCCAAGTCCTAACCTTTCAGAGTGAGCCCACCCCTCCTCAGAGAGGATGTTGACCATGAAGATGTGGTCAGAGTGTGTGAAGACGCTTCACATTTATTACCACAGCATGGCTGAAACCTGGTTTTGAAAACTGTTCATAAATAAGGTCAAGTTTCCCAACAACATAGGCCAAACAAACAGATGTCACAGTTGCTTAAGTGTTTTCAGCATGTCTAGACACCACGTGGTGATTAACACCAGTGGACCATGCTTCCACCCATACTAGGAAGAGCAGAGCTCAAGATGTGGTAGATGTACAGTGGAAGGATTTGGGAAAATGCACATGAAGTCAGAGAGAGAATCAAGTGCTTTCTAATGTCCTGTAAGTAACTGTCTGAGCCTCAGCAGCACCCAATTAAGAAAACAATTAAGATTGAGATGGACACCAACCACAGCTCTTCTTTGTCAGGATCACTATAAGGTACTGCCAAAACATTAGCCGCCCTTGATTTCAAAAATTGCCTGGCAAATGGCAGAAAGACAATTCCCAAGAGTAGCTGCAGTGAGCACTCCAGTTTCTGCAGACTTTGGAGCATAATAGTTCAGAAATTGTGTTGAAGCCGAGAACAAGGGTTGTGAGATAAAGCAGTAAAACATTATACTTCCTAAACCACACACAGGAAGGGGAAACAGTGGATCCTAGAGGACCTGGCAGAGGTAAACAACATGCTATCTAGTACTTCTGCTGCAGCAAGCCCTGCTGGGACCCTGCTGGGAATAGTGTGGTTCCCCCCACCCCCCGAAAGCAGGGTGCTTCATGCCAGCACTGACAGATATGCCATCGGTTCTGCTTATCCCACGCTTTCCTGCTCAAAGCGGCATCCTGCTCTTCAAAGTCAGTCTCCCTCTTCAGTCAGCCACAAGTTTCACATGGTCAGACATGCACTGCAGATAGTGTTAGCTTTATGATTAGAGCTGTCTGCTGTGAGACACATTTTAAAATTCATGACCTTTCCCATCAGGGTTCAAAACCGGACTGGCCTGAAGATGAAAGACTGGCTTAGACTCCTGCTGTAAGCCGCTTCCCTTCCTTCCTCCCCCCAGTATTTCTCCTTCAGCATTTACTTCCAATTATTTTACAGGCTGTCTTCCATTAACTGCAGTTTTAAAAATTGCTAATGAATTGAGGTAAATTAAAGTTCATCGGTATCTGAACCAAGCATGTGTTTCAACTTTACCGTTGTGCCTGACTATCAAAGGTATCTTCTTTTGTCAGGTAGAAGATGCTCTAGGAAGGCTGCAGCTGGCCAAAAGAGATAGAGACGAGTTTTCAAGGGAGAAAAACAAGAGGGAGAGTGCTTACATTGGCTGTGAAAGAGGTATTTGCAGAGGGATTGGCCATAATACCAGTAAGATGAAGGAAGGGGTGGAGGAGGGGAAGAAGATAGGAGGAAATGCAAAACCAGCCATAGCACACGCATTGGCACTCGCACAGTCCTGGAGACCTTGCCAATGGAAATTAAAGAGGAATGTGTTTGCTCCTTACCACAATTAGAAGCAACCGAACTGAAAAAAAAAAAAAAAAACCCAGAAAAACCCCCTCCTCTCAGTAGGATTGTTGTCATGAATTGTATTTTACCACTCTAACACACTCCCACTGCTGGCTTCTTCTCAAGGAAAATCCATGAGAATATGAATGCATTTTCCTAATTTACACTCTACAGACCAGGATGTTTCTGCCAGTTCCCAGCAACTGCATGAGCCGCGTTTCCTAGTCAGGCTGGCCAGAAAACAACAATTCATTTTGCGAGGCACTTTGGGACTGAAAGCAAGACCTTCCAAATATAAAAAGGGGATTCTCTTTAAATCTAAACCACGTGGGACCACTCATCGCCAACCACCTGGCAGGGAGGCAGCCGCATGCGACCACCAGTCTTTGCAGAGCTAGCCAGGGTGCACGGTTCTGCAGCGAGGATGCCTTGAGTCGTGGGGAAGCTGCACATTGCCCTGGACAGTACTGATGCTTGCATGCTGCTCCTCTCCTCTGCTGTCACTCCAGCCCTGGGAAAAGCCCCCAGCCGCTGCTGGGACGCCACTTGCCAGCTACCAGCACATGCCTTCCCAGCATTGCATGTATTCTCCTTTCCCCACGCACCGTTTGCAGGTGGTGCCACACCATAGCTTGGGCCGACCCCAGGCGTGGCCTCTTTAGCTGACCCCTTCTTGGCCGAAGCATGTGTCCATGCCTGTCACCGCCTCCTGGGGCCATGGGCATTGCAGCGGGGGAGGGGGTACGGTGCTCTGGGGCGGGGGGTGGACAGGAGCAGTCATAGATGGTGGTGCCATCTGGGTCCTTGAAATAGCCACCATTGAGATGATGCAGCGTAGAGCCATGCTCAGCCCACGCTACCTGCAAATGAAGGACGAAGCTGTAGTAAAAATCGCTTTCACAGGGTTTACCCACTGCGTGAAAGCCATTACACAGGCACCTATGATCAGCTTCACCCTGTTCTTTGCTGGTGATGAAGCACATCTTCAGAGACAACCTCCAGTACCCTTCTTAAAGCTAGCAGTGATAAAACACCCATGGGGATCTCTAGATGGCCTAGCTAGATGCACAGCCATCCAAGCTCTCCATCAATGTTGCATGGGGGAGAGCAGAGAAATGCCTCCATGCTGGCACTGGACCCATGGAGATTAGCAAAGCCATTGTGCTGCTAAGTAACATGGAGAGAAACCATGGATAGTCACACCCATGAGAACCCAGGCAGCCAAAAAGTGCCTGGTGCCTGACCCTTGCATGCTGCTTAGTTGCTCTGAATGCAGCAAAGCCTCACATACGCGTCTCTTGGCCTTGGTCACTGGTATTTGCAGATCCTGACAGCCTTGGCAGGGTAACCAGTATTTTCTCAGCTCTGGGACTAATAGTCCTTCCGCCCTCCCATCCCTTAAGACCCAGCCTTCATGATTTCCACTGGTTTCCAGTCCTCCAGAGATGCCAACAGGACGTGCTTGGAGGATGAGAAGTGTATGGCTTTCGCGCAATACCGAGAAGAGCGAGCCTTTAAGCACAGCTCAGCTATTTAAAGTGAACACCCATAAAAGACTACCTACAATATCAGAAACTCAGGGGAGTGATAGAGGCAACTCAGGTCTCCAGGAGCACTTTGCCTTTCATGGTTGGCAAATTCTGCCAGTTGTTGCCAGGGTGGTGCTACTAACTCATAACCTCAAATAAGATACAACTGAAAAACACAGTTTGCAAAGACCTGTGTCTCTATCCAGTTTGGCATGACAAACAAGGGCTGGCAGCATTATATATCATTGTGCAGATGCTGCACAATGAGAGATTGATTCATATCAAACCAGGCCAAGTGAAAGCACTTCTTTACCTCAGCTGAGCAAGACTCCCCTTGCCATTACTCTGCACAATGCAGGCTGAACCTACAGACAGGGGCAGTGACTGATGCCACAACATCTGAGAAGCCTGCTCTCCTTAGAAACATAGCAGGTAAGGGGTGTGGATTCACTTTGCTGACTGAAGTTCAAAGTTATCACCCTTGATGTCTTGCCAGAGGTTCAGTGTTTGGTTGATGAACACCTCCCCAGGGGTGGGCAGAGGATGGAGATGAAAGTCTCCCTCTGTATGCATTTCTGCGTGCTCTTTTCTACTTAATAAACAATGATTTGAGTTAATGACAGTGCCTGGTTTTGCTGTGTTGAGCTTCCCACAGCATAGTAAGAGGTGGTATGGAGAAGAATATCCAGTCCTCCCAGGATAAAGATGACCAGGATGGACCACAGCCCAAGGGAGCACTGCGCAGAGCTGTGTGTCAAGAGAAGGGAAGTGAGAGCTGTGATATAAGCCACCTCAAGTCCATTTTATCCTCAGATTCATGCATCTGCAAAAGCCAGGGCAAGCTGGGGGTATAGCAAATGACAGGGAGTAAGGGGCACACCATACCCAGTTGCTGGTGCTCCTGCAAACTGGCAATGAAGCCTCACAATCCCCAAATAAGTTGCAACTGAAACAGGCAGGGATAGCTTCCACTGATGTGTGACCCTGACCCTTCAACGTGTGAAGGGCAGCAAAGAAACACCCACAAACCAGGCTCTTTCTGTTCCCAAGGCTTCTTTCCAAGTGCCTGCTACTTAAAAAGAGCCTGGCTCCTGGGAACAGTGGGAATTCTCCTATATTCTGCTGAGCCTCTTGCAGTCCTTGAAAGTTTAAAAAAAAAAAAGACACTCCTTAAATGAAGAGAATATCCAATTTCTGTCCTGTAAAATACCTATTCTACAGCAGCACGATGTTCACATTTTGAGACACATCCAGTTTCTGGCACTGCTGTGGCCCAGAATTGTCCGTTATTATTTTTGGCATTCTTATAGGTCCACCGGAGGGTATGTTGTTTGACTACAGACCTGCTTGGTCCATAGTACGCTGTCTAGGAGAGGACAACCTGCTTGATTTTCCAGCTATTGCTGCTTTCAAAGTGCTCTTCATCAAATTCCTGAGTAAGCCCAGAACCTATCCAAATGATTCTGCTGCGAACCATGCCTAGAAAACATGTTTTCCTGTTGTTCTCTGAGAATGGCTTTGGATTGAAACTTTACAGTGTCCCTAGTTTGGCCTGGGACAATTGAGTTGTTTTGTTATCAAAGTAGCTGGCATCAAAAAGGGAGGTCCCTGAAAGTGTGACCCAAGAGTGAGGGGATTTTCCTTAGGGATCCAGCTAGAGAGAAGGTAACTATAGGCAGAGACCAGCCCAAATTCCGGGTAGCAAGCCTATGAAAGTCAAGTCTATCAAGCATCCAAGAGAAAGGCAAATGCTGTCATCCTACATCTACTGATGAGGAAAGACGTTTACATCTGACATCCATGAACTTGGAGCACAAATCTCAGAAAAGGAACAAGAAAGGATCAAAGATACAAGCGCTAGGCTATGCGAGATTGTCCTGGTTTCAGCTGGGATAGAGTTAATTGTCTTCCTAGTAGCTGGTATAGTGCTGTGTTTTTGAGCTAGGTATGAGAAGAATGTTGATAACACACTGATGTTTTCAGTTGTTGCTAAGTAATGTTTAGTCTCAAGTCAAGGATTTTTCAGCTTCTGATGCCCAGCCAGCAAGAAGGCTGGAGGGGCACAAGAAGTTGGNCTTGTATATTCCAATCCTTTTATTATTAGTGTTGTCATTTTATTAGTGTTGTCATTATCATTATTAGTTTCTTCTTTTCTGTTCTATTAAACCGTTCTTATCTCAACCCACAAGATTTACTTCTTTTCCCCCATTTTCTCCCCCATCCCAATAGGGGTGGGGGGAGGGGGTGTCCTGGTTTCAGCTGGGATGGAGTTAATTGTCTTCCTAGTAGCTGGTACAGTGCTATGTTTTTGAGCTAGGTATGAGAAGAATGTTGGTAACACACTGATGTTTTCAGTTGTTGCTAAGTAATGTTTAGTCTCAAGTCAAGGATTTTTCAGCTTCTGATGCCCAGCCAGCAAGAAGGCTGGAGGGGCACAAGAAGTTGGGAGGGGACACAGTCAGGGCAGATGACCCAACGTGGCCAACGGAGTATTCCATACCATGTGACATTTTAGGAACTGGGGGGGACATCAGGGCTCGGGGATTTCTGGGTGCGTCGGTCAGCAGGTGGTGAGCAATTGCATTGTGCATCACTTGTATATTCCAATCCTTTTATTATTACTGTTGTCACTTCATTATTGTTATTATTATCATTATTAGTTTCTTCTTTTCTGTCCTATTAAACCATTCTTATCTCAACCCATGAGTTTTAGTCCTTTTCCCGATTTTCTCCCCCATCCCACCGGGGGGGGGGGGCGGGGGGTGGGGGGGGGGGGAAGTGAGTGAGCGGCTGCGTGGTGCTTAGTTGCTGGCTGGGGTTAAACCAAGACAAAGATGCAGCTAGGCATGCCAATCAGCTGATAGAGATTTGGTATCATATTCTGTACCAAGACTAAAGCTGATATTGTTACCCTCAGAACATTCTCTAAACAAATTTGACCCAACATCATTGAGATACTTGTCTCATGTTACAGGGGTGTTTCTAATCTGATCCTAGATATCTTACCAGGGGTTTTATTGTAGATGTGAATGTGCATGTTATTCTACTGGTTATGGCTCTGGCTTTTGATACTGGAGACTCAGGTTGCAATCCTGTCCCGAATTGAGCAGCAGCCACCTGATGCCATACTCAGATTCAGTGAGATATGAAAGTGAGACGCTAGAAATATGCTAGTCCAAAAAAAAAAA